>JAWWEN010015733.1:0-21355 GCA_035582955.1 Sycophila texana | reverse complement strand
TAGATATATTTACAACGTTAAACTGTGCACGAACTAACATGTGCACGATTCTTATGTGCATGAATCATACCGAGCCAGATATTCCAATGGAATACAGTACTTTTTTATTGGATTTCTCATAGAAAAAGTGAATTGTCGTTAAATTACTAACAATAAATAAAATTAAATTGTTTGCTTACATAAAAAAATCAATTATAATATATTAATAAAAACTTTGTTTCCTTACAGACAATTTGATGAAAGCAAATATTGGAATAAAATAACTTTATTGAAGCATTATTTTACTTCAGTATTAATCGAATTTTACAATATACCCAATAAGTTCTTCGATCGTTTATATATAGAAACATAATAAGTATTAATACTCACTTTTTATCGAAAAGAAAATACGTAAAAAACGCGGGTACCTATTTTATACAAACATGTAAAAATAGTTTAAAAATCTTTCGAATAATAATTATATTAGTCAGTAGATTAAATTATAATTATTACTTTAAAAGTAAAACTTAGTAAAATTGCTGTTTAAATTATTATTAAAAATGAATAAAAATTGCCACTTAAAAATTAATATTTTTTTCTAAAACTCAATCAAGTGATATAAAAGCGAGGGACTAGAAGGTGAAAGTGATATCTCAAGTGGTACTTATCTGATGGTCTAAAAATATTGTATAAAAATCATTATAATAGCTTTAAAGAGATAATCAAATAAGGGCCATAAATTGTTGATACTGAAAAAGAAAATAAATGTCTTCATTTAAATGTTGATCTAAATCAATAACGTTTGTGTCTTGTAAAAAGAGACACATCAAAACATTATAAGAATTTTTCTCGTTCTTCATTTTCACAAAGCAAAATATTTTATTATTAATCTTTAAAAATTGTATTAGCACTGATCCTCGGTTAACGTATCTGTACTTTTTTTCATGTCCGAACTTTTCTCTGTCACCAAAAGAAAAGAGTCAATTCATCGTTCCCCTTAATTAATCTTTTTTTGATGACATCAACAAAAGAAAGAAAAAAAATCTGCGCAAACAGCGTTAAGAGAGACGACGATCCCCGCGGCTAATTATACGTTTGTGCCAAAGTGTCGCGGTTACGAGTACCGCGCGTACCCTCGATACTCGATCCGCTTAGAGCCGATCGATCGACTTTAGCCAGGAGCTTGATTATAGATTAATTCAGCCCCTACGATTCGAGCGAAGCAGTGACAATCGGTGGATTTGATGAATTTTTGACAGGAGTATCTGTGATTTTAACAAGCGAAACGTGCAGAAAAATAATATTTCGACAGAAAATTCGACGCTCATTGGAATGATTTGATTGCAATAACTTTTTCGTGAGACCTTAATTGTTTTTCTTCTCGTCATTTTAATGCCAATGGCTTTTTCGAAAACTTAAAATCCGAAAAATCGTGATAGTTAGTTCCTATATCGGATACTTTTCAATTCAACCCCACTCTACAAAAAGCGTAAAAGAAATGATCTTACTCATAAATCAATAGCATTTATGCAGGATGCATTGTTCGCGAATGCGTCTGGATTCCAAAGTTCTAACTCCAAAACCTATAACGACTTCACTGAACGATTTAATCGCTTTACATGGAAACCAAAAAACCATTTCGAAAGTTAAATTAAATTATTATAATTGAAAATTAAGCACCTCAGAAAACTATAAGAAACTATTAATCAAATATCTTCCTCTATTGGTGTTTGACAATAATGAAAAGATAAACATCTCAAAAATATGAAAAAAAAAATCGACGAAAAAAATGGTATTGAATCCACCTGACACATAATATACATATATACCCAACTAATGAATGATAAATTAATCTGAAGTCTCAAGTCACTATTAATAGAATTTACTACCGTCTCGTGACATAAGAATCCCGTAGCAATTACATCGAGGGACTTTTCCTAAATCCCGCCACCCTCGATCCAACCGGCCATTATCGCAAGAAGCGGCGCATCAAAACGATCGCCCGGGCATTAATCAGCCGACAAAGGACGAACGCCTCTCAATCAAAACTTAGGAGTTCACCTTCGCGAGAGACGCGCTAAATCCGCGCGGCTCTCACAAAGCCCGGCGCTCGTAAAAAGGAAAATTTCATTTCGAATGCAACCGCATGCGCGCCTCGTAAAGCCCCGCGGGGCGCGAACGGATAAGAATGGTGATGAACGGAGCGACGGGCGTATATTATTACTCGCGGTGCGCGCGCGCGCGCCTCTGCGAATTTTCGACTCTGCGCATCTACGCGCCCGGGTGCGGGAATTCTGCGGCTTCTGCGAGCGCGAACCGGTGAGAGCTACACGCATGACGGACGCAGGGGAGACGATCGCGTCGAGCCGAGCCGAGCTGATGTCAGCTGAGCGAGGGAGGTGCGCGCGATTCAAAGGCAAATGAGGCGAATTACGTAAATCCGATTCGCGCGCGAGCGAAGTCGACCAGAGGTCGGATTTCCTTTCTAGCGAGCGGCGTATTATACACTCGCGGGGTCGATTGCCAGATTGACTTTCGCGCAGGTAGTCCCGCTGTCGAGGCTTTCTTCTTTGCCGGGGCTGGATTTAATTTCCAATTGAAAATCTATACATGCTGCGCTTGTAGCGAACAGAATTTGTAAATTAATGAGAGGAATAATAGAGAGAATTTGAAAATTTCTAAAGAAGAAAAAAAACCTACAAAATTTCCCATCTCCGAGTCCTTAGACCGTCCGAGTAAGGAGAGATTTTCCTGAGGTCGTTTAGATCCTAATGTAGAAGAGCAAAACATTTCTATTATTAAAATTTTAACTTCGTTTTTCAGGTTTATTTCGATTATAACAAATTGAATGTCCGCAGTCGACTGCCACATTAAATTTTATTCAAGCCCTGCTGTCGATTCGCTTTCTTCTTAAATGGGGCTGGATTTGTCGTCAATCAATTAGTTATAGTCAGGGACATGCTGTTGCTTGGACAAATGAGTTTTCCTTATTAAGTATTTGGTTTCCTTTGGTATTTATTTGTAGACATACATAAATAAACTGTCTCCGCTCGGATATTGTTGCTAAACCGTAGCCCCGTTGTCGAGTTCCCCTCTTCTTTGTCAGGGCGTTAATAATGCTAATTAATTAGGTTTACTTGAAGGCTAGTTTTTAGAGGACCAACAATTTTCTACTAATAAATTTGTATAAAATATATAATATGTTATATCTTTTAAAGAATTTATTATTCAAGGTATATTTAAGAAGTAAATATATATTCGGAAATTAATTGTAGGCCAATACAGATTAAAATAAGTAAAAATTATCGACCCTTTGGAGTTTTAATAAACGCTTTGAGGATTTACTCTTTTCCACCGTTCAGCATCTAAACTACACCGAGACAAAGCGTCGCTAACGACGATGACACAAGGCTTTGGCAAGCCAAGCGCAACTTAATGGAAACACGGGCCGTTCCCACTGTCTCGTTTCATACCTTTTGTTAATGTTTTTAAAGACTTTATAACGAAACTCTGTAATTAACTTATTTCTGAAAATTATTTGCATTTTTTGTTGGTTTAAAAATGTTAAATTTTTAATTTTTTCCAATTAAAATTATGTTTTTCCTAATCATTCTTTAAAATTCTTAATCAATGTTAAGAAGGAAATGAATTCATCAATATTTTTGGTAACACGATGTTTGCGAAGTGCTTGAGTTCTGGAAACTTCAATGGAGTCGTGATGGAAAAACTTTTAATAGTTATGTCTAAAATTTTGTATGTATGGAAAAGCTGATACACACTTTGTGAACTTAAACGATTTGAATAAAAGAACAGTTCATTTGGAAGCCCAGTTTAAGATTAATAAGTCAACGTTTGTGAAGCATTCGTCTACAGTACATTTTATTTCTTCCCTTTTAACATTTAATAGCCATTTATACAAAAATTTTATTAAATAAGCGTGGTACATTTCATGCTTATCCTTGCGATCAATATAAAAAAGTAATATTATAGCTATAATTGTACAGCTTATATAAAACCGGTAATTTTCTCTAATAGTAAAAGCAAATCTGTATTTATTTCTTCCAGAGTACCTGAAAGCACAATGGATAATTTTATAGTAAAATTGTTCTCTGAGCGAACAAAAAGTTTCCTGTAAAGTTTGACTCTGAATAATTTTAATCTGCACTTTAGCTTGATTAAAATTCAATTGACTATCTAGAACTACACTTTAAAACATGTTGATGATAACAGCTTTTAATCCCATTTTGAAAGTATATTCTTTAACGAAAATGGTAATATCCTCCTAATTTCTCATAGAATAATCAACGAGTTTAAATGGACGATGCTGCCTCACGCGTAGAAAAAAAAGGGAAAGTCATTGAATTTGCAGACGCTAAAGCAGAAGATCCGCAAATAATTTTCTCTCCATTGAACTCGATACTGCGTATTAACCTTCACAGACAAGGAAAAAAACGGGCAGAAGTCACCTCACAATTTATGTGTTCGGCATTTCTACAGGGCCTGTAATAAAATACAATTGGTACAATACACCGTCAGCACGGTGTTATGATATTATTGCCAGGACACATAATAAATGACTTGGTCCAAGATAAAATTTCCGTCATTTCCCCGGAAAATGCTATTTACTCACGTTTCGCATCTTTGTATGCGCGCAGTTAGGTCTGTATTAATTAATAGAGAATAACTAGGTAAATATAGCCAAAGGGACAGTATTCATATAACTAATAAATATGCAAATTATTATCACAATAATTTCCAGCATTATTAGAATTTAAAGTACGTTGTTACTCTACTTTAATTTGCATTTTCGCAGCTGAAATGAACGATAAATTTTTAATTTATTTAATTTCAGGTGCGATGACGACGACAAGTTTAGCAATATTCATTTACTCTCTACTACTACATTTACTCTAAATTGGAATAAGTGAAAATTGACTCGGAGTAAATATTCACTTACTCGATATATTAAAAATCTTCATTATTTTTTCAATAACTGAAACTAAAATGTACTTATTGAATAAAAGAATATTATTGATTTTTTAATAAGTGAAACAATGTACGTCAATACTGTAGTCATTTCTCAGATAAGTTAAAAAATTAACTTGTTGATAGAGCAATATAATGAATATTCACTTATGCCTTAATTGTTAAAGTAAATTTTCACTTATTTTTACACGAAAAGTGTAGTCACTTCCGTCTTAAATGAATATTTATTGTACAGTGAGAGAAATGCTAGTAAAAATTACTATATTGTACAGAAAAGTGGTTGCAGACTGCCATTATGAAAAAATTACTATGCTGTATAGTAAAATTTGCCATAAATACTAAACTTTTCTCTCGGTGTAATTTTGACTAGAAAGCCAGTAATCGTTACTAAACATTTGAAAAGGTTCGCAGCAGCGCGCAAAAAGTATCGCTTCGCGCACTCGGGCAAGAACACGCGCCCTGAGGTCAAACTTAAGGCGGGGACGGAATTTCGTGCGCGCCCAGCCAAGTGTCTCTCGTCCGGTGATATTCGGGGCGCGAGCCGCGGCCCTTTTGCTCGGGCGCGTTTCCGCAAAGGCCGCTCTCGTCACGGCTCCTCCATTCCGCTCGATCAAATTTGAATAATCGCCCATTAGGGATTAGCGAAGCGCGACGAGCGCGGTTAAGCGCATCCCTCTGCCGATCGAGCGACAAAAAGAAATGGCGGACCTGTTTGCGCCGGGGTTACGTTAATGTTAATTGAGTGCGAGGCCGCGGTCGCGGCCTTTATCGCTCCGCTCCCCCTCCTCCCCCCTTGTGTCGAGATTTTTCGCACAGAGGAGTTGTTTAGTGGGCCAATGTAGCGGAAGGGTGATTAACTCCTTATGCATGAGAGGTTATTGCTTTTCGGCCCGATGCGCCGCCGGTGAGCCGACAACTTTTTTTTTTCCTCGCGAGCCCGCGCTTCACTGAGAAAATCCACTGCGAGCTTGCGGAGAAAGCACTTCAGTGGCGGTCTAAACGAGCCGCGTAAAATGTGGGTTACACAGAGCTTACGCGCCTCGGATTGAATCGAACTCGCGCGCGTTCGGCTTACATTTTTATATTGGTAAATGTAAAGTAAGGGATGTGTGTAATATTTGGACGCGAATGCCGCTGGAAGATATTCAAATTCGGGGATAAGTTGCACATGTGTGACCGAATTTTGTGGGTCAAATGTAAATGCCAATTTTCGCTGTTTCTCTTATATGCGTTGAGAGCTGTTTTACGAGCTGGCGGGATTTTGAAACTAGGTAGCAGTGGAGTCGTAAAAATGCGAAGCGTGACGTTTTAAAATTGGTAAAAATTAAATTTTATAAATTAAAAACGTCCTCGCGTTAAATTGTTTTTACTCAATATTTGCTAGGCTTTGCGTTTCTGTTTTATAATGCTAATAAAATCTGGGCGCGCTTAATTTTTTTATTTAGGAAATCAATAAGAACAACATTTACTTTTTTATTAAAATACTTATTCAAAATACTTGATGTCTAATTCATTAGCGTATTAATTCAAATGAAAGAAACAAAGTTCTTTGATCAGTCAAATGGTAATATTAAATTTCTATGACTTTTTTGAAGTTTGGCGACTTCCAACTGGAAACTGGTGCTTCAACCAATTAAATATCTGTTTTTGATGCTTGACAATATCAGCCTGTCATAATTTTTTTAAGAGAGGATTTGCATCTTTTCTTCATACAAGATTTTTCTTTTAAAATTTTATTACATAATACAAATAAAAGTTTTTTAGCATCTTTAGCGTAAATAAACAGAAAATGTTGGCGTCGGTTACATCGCACTATTGCACTGTTATGCGAAATGTTTTCCCTTATTATTGACATTTACACGTTGATGTACTAATTTTATTACATTGATCTTTGCGAAAGAAAGCACACGATTGAATCTGATATTAGCCGTTTGCATTTTTTTTCACAAAGAACGCATGTTTCGTTATAAAAAACAATTTTAAAATGTAGTCATTGAATACTTGCATAATTAAGTAGTATCTACAACGCGTAGAAGAACTCAAATAATCGTTAAGCAGTCCTGGTAGAAATATTTATTCAAATAAAGGACGGAAAAATTATAGCATATATAGCATACTATATAAAACAACATATCGATGTAGTGTCTAAAGCAGGAGCTTTACGCACTCGCTCAATTACGCCTATAAAAAATACGAGAAATTTGTACTTTATACGTACACGGCGAATGGGCTCAGAAAATAGTGTTTGGCGCGCGGCATTAAAAAAACCAATTACAAGACATCTATAATACATTGCCTAATAAAAATTACAAACGACGTCGGGTATCATGTCCCGCCATGTCTGAATCTCAACGTCGAAGTGACGTTAATCGAACGACGCGCCGTTATACCTGAATCGCGAATTTCGCCTCAAGCAGCCGCCAGTGGCCGTCGCATTGACGGCGATAAAAGTTTACCACGCGGCGGGCTCGTGCTTGCAGTCGTCGTTACCGGAGCTTCCGGCACATGGAAGGCGATTTGAGCGTACCTCGTAAAATCCATTCGGCTCGCTGTTTTCTCTCCTCTCCTTTTTCTCCCGACCCAGCAGCCGGCGCGCCTCGCCCCGGTGCATTCCTCCGCCCCAATTAGGGTTAGACGCGAAGTTGAGCTTGCGCCGCGATTCGTCGGGAGTCTCGCGGAGTCGTTTGGGAAAATTTTCGCGCGTCGCTTCATAATTGAGAGAATTTTTTTCGAACTACATTCTCGCTCAATCATTAATTCGAGCTTGCTCGACTTACGCCGAGACTTTTTGCGGAATGCGGGGGAGAGAGAATGGCGAGGAAATTTTTCCTCTTCTTTCTTTCCTTTTTTTTTATAAAAACGCGCGAAAAATGTTTAATGGGCCGTGAGATATTCATGCGAGTGCCTTTCGCGCCTGCGATTTAGAGGGTATACGGATGCCTCGAGAGCGTTACATAAAAGCTTCGCGCCCACGTGCTTCGTATGATACTTTTTAATTTTTCTCAGATATTTGTAATGAAGGTAAAGTCTTTGGTAATTGTTAAAATAAAAAAGTGTTAGATTTGGATATGTTTTAGTATCTAACGAAAAAACTGTAATATACATCAACATTAAAGATAAGCCTTTTATAAAATCTATTTTTCTTCGTTAGAGGTGATGATATTACATCCTTAACAATACAATTTGATGAAACATCTCATCTCAAAAAAGTCAAGAAGCGTTCATACAATAATTTTTCGCTTTGGTGTCGAAATAGTAGTCAGCCCTCTATTTCTTCTCGTTTTCTGAATTCCAAAAAGTCATACTACACACAATTTTATTTGTAATTTCTACAATGAATTAAACGATATAGTTATAGTTGCGCAGAAGCCACGTCGACGTATAAAAATCAGAGCCAAAAAAAGCTCAAAAGAAATGAAGAAACGAACAAAGCCTTAGTCAGATTTTCAACTAGAGCAACAAAAATTTGCCTTAATTAAAAAGTTATCGCCAGCAGGTGCTTCACACATTTCGCAGTTCGAAATGCAGCGAAGTTCGTAGTTGAGTCTACTTTAAAAAAGATGCCCGGATAGCTTGGCAAAAAAAAACCTGCCCTTGTGCGGAGAAATGAACGCAAGCACGACAACGACACAAATATAATCGGGAGCGGCTAATGAGAGCCGAAGCATGAAAGCCTCTAAAAATAGAATGCCGTCCGCGAGTCTGTAAAATGCTCGCAGCCCGGCCACGCGCTTCTCATCCCGGCAATTTCGCCTCTCTCAGGAGTTTAGCGGCTCGAGAAAAACAGAGAGAGAGAGAGAGTGGGAGGGGGGGGGGCGAAGATAAAGAGGCACCGGCTGAAAGAAACAAGCTCGAAGATTTAAGGAGTTTTTATCGCGCCGCTGCTTAAAGGCGCGCGAGGCTCACTTTACTCGCAACTTTTTTTTTTACCTCTCCTTTTTTCCAACGCGTCTTGCCGCTAGGACTGAGTGACGCGAGTCAAAGCAAAGCAAAAAAAAAAAAGAAAGAAAAGGGAAAGAAAAAACTGGAGGGGCGGGCGGGACGGGAAATGAACGAGATGCCGCGCGAGGGGTCGAGCGGGATGTAGGGACATATAGTAAAGGAGCGGTGTAAAGGCTGGATAGGGAGCGGGAGTATAGGCTGAGAAATGGCCGGAGTTACGCGGCGCGCGTGTGAGAAATTAAGAAGCTCCGAAGTGTCGCGCGCGATATCGGGAAGTGTTTCTCGCAGTTGGTGGACTTTTATTGGCCCTGCCGGCATTTTTCGGCCCTTTTAAATGACGCGTGAACCGGTCGATTTAGGGCTGTGAGGCTGAACGATCGTTCGAATTATCGATGCATCGCTCACTCGTCGATAAGGGAAATCCTTGTTTACGCGAGAGCCTCGCGTGCGATATAGGCTTTGTGCAATTTTATCTGGCGAAAGCTACATTGTTCCGAGCGAACCTTGTTTTTCATCGCCAATTCTCATCTGAAAGATGCGTAGCTGCATTGTGCGCTCCAAAAAAAATGTACATGGTTTAAAAAATTAACATATTTTGTGTGTTACAGAAGAATGACACGCAATATGTGTGTTAATTCAACACGCAAGAAATGTGTAAAGAATTAACACAGTAATGTATCTTACTCTGGTTAAATAAATAAATAAAAATAAAATAAAATAAAATAAAATATTGTAACACAACAAAACCTTACATAATTTTTACTGGAAAATCTTTGTAATTTTAAATCGAACCGTAAATAGTGGACAGGGCTTTACAATTTTTATAAGCTCTGTATAAAAAACTAGGAGGATTTTCATGTGAAAATTTCGGAGCTTTTACCGAATTACAGAATTACAAAAAAAAATAATATCGTAAATTTATAACACTATTCGTATTAATATATATTAATAATAATAATAATAATATGTAACAGGGCGGCTGCTCGCCGTCGGCCTCTTTACCGACGGCTTGAGACCGCACCGCGCGTCCCTCGATGCGGCTGCGTGCACTCCCGGTGCACGCGACTTATGCCGATCCGCCGTTACAAGTGCCACGAGGCGCGGCCTCGTGGCTTTTCCTGAACTCACAATAGCTCGGGCGCGTGCTGAAAAGGAGCGCGAAATCGCGCTCGCGGGTCAAGCTCGGCCGTGGCGTCCGGCCACGGCTCCGCTCTTGCTCCGGCTGCTCAAGAAGCTGCGTGACGTTCGCGGGAAGGTGGGACGGGTAGAGAACACGTAGCAGTTACAATTAGAATATTTAATAAAGAATAGAGTTGAATTACATTAGATGATTCGCGTGGCAGGTCGAGTCCGATCGCGGTCGCGCGCGATATTCTCTGGGCCGGCGCCCCGCGTCTTACTCATTACCGCGGAACCAGAGTACGTCTACTCTGGCATTACCTGGCTGGCCAGCCCCTCGCAGCGATTCCTCCGTCGACTCTCCTCCGTAGCCGCTCCGTCGGTCGGGTACCCAGTCGCTCTCCTCGGCGTCCAGGCGGGCGAACGCACGAGCACGCCTTCGCACCCACACACACCCACCCATTCGACGCGGACTTCGCTGCGGGCCTCCGCGGCCCCTCGCGTGTTGCGCGCTCGCTAGTTCGGACGAGAGTGATTTGCGTTCTCCCACCTAAACCCCGATTTCGGCAATCGTCGCGGTGCGTCGCACGGAAGATTCGCCCTTCCATACTCGCACTTACGGCAACAACGTTCGCCGTCACAAATAATAATAATAATAATATATATTATTAATATAATTATTACACTATTATTATATATTTGAAGCTTTGCTTCGGTAAAGACTGTAGCAATTTTTAATGAATTTTTTTCTCTGCTGGCTGCGTGCAGTTTTACATTTTTTACAATAAAAAGTGAGCGCAAAGGCTTTTCACATTTTGCGTGTACGGAGACGATGAAATTTTCATCAAAAAATTTAATTAACGTTTTTCAATAAAAAAAAATCTGTTCTTATGAATTAAAAGATATTAAAGCGGAGATTAAATAAGAAGGTGTAAATCCCGTATCGTTTGAAATGATATCACGTAATAAAAGCAAAGTTATTTTAATAGCGATTGCTTTGTGAATCAATATCCGGTATGGCACCAAAATTCAAATTTTCTAACCTCGTCTCTCGCCTTTTGGCCGGTAATCTGAAATGTTCAATTGCATATCTATATACATTACAGCTTCTAACTATTTCAGTTTATACTCTTTACCTGAAATCCGTAATCAATAAGAGATCGCAAAAAAATAAAATAAAAAAGTGATTTTCACCATAAAAAAGAAGGGAGGGGTAAAAAGAGAGAACAAAAGGGTGAGACATCAAAGGCAGGCGACGCCAGAGAGAAAAAGAGTGTCGCGCCCGAAGGCGGGAAGTATAGCGAGAGGGAGTCAGCGGGGCAATCGCCATCGGCAATAAAGGAGTGACACTCGGCCTCGCGCGATAAAACCTCGGGCCGCGCCTCCTGCGACCGTCGTCGGCGCGACGCATTCGACGCTGGCGATTTCGCTTCAGGCTCTTTTCCTCTCTTTCGGCGCAATGACGGTGTCAGCTCGCGTGACTCTTCACGCCTTCTTGACTGAGCGGAGCCCCATTTTCTCAACGTCGCTCGTGGAAGGGCACCGGCTGACAAACGAATTTTCACCGATAGGGAAAATGCGCCAGAATTAATAATTTTGGCACCTAGCTAACTTAATCGCCTAAATGATTTTTAACGGACGTGCAGAACCTTTAATAGAAAATGATGCATATAAAATCATTAAAAAAAAATTGTAATGAAAAATCGAGCTTTTACATACGATACGTTATACCTACACGCTAAATCGGCTAGATTGAAATAGAGTGAAATTTGACTCCAATGAAGTCAAATATTCACTCGAAGTTTAGATTGAAAATAACTAACTCCCTCAACTGAAGCTACGTAGAGTGACTTTTTCACTCAAAATTAGAGTGAAACGTGGAGTGAAAAAGCATCTACCTATCTAACTATTGTTGTTTTATTATTATATTGCAGTTTTATACGTAAAAAGTGGCACCCACAAGTAAAAAAACCTTGTTTCAGTTCAATTTGTTTTATACATTATTTGCCTTTCAAAGTTTACAAGCGCGCAAAAGCAATTCAAAAATAAAACCAAAACTAATATTAAAAATTAGTCCACTGGCTCTTATTTGCGATAAAAAGAATCCGCGAAAGCTTTTACAGCCAACAAATAATATATACATTTTTTTTTTCGAATATTTAACTTTGAAAATTCCTGCACTCCCACAAACTTTCCTGAAACGTATCCACTCGAAAAGCGCATTAATTCCCGCTTAAAAACGAAAGCTCATTACGCGAGCTGCCCTGGATGCAGCCGAATAAATGTATAACGAGAGTGGAATGCGAAAAATCTCGCAGCTCATGCGAAACAATTTTGCGCGTAAGCCCGAAATTGAAAAGCAGCCCCTGGTGAGCGCCGCGTGTCGCAGCTTTGCCGCGGTACGGAAATGAAAATTCGCATGTAAATGTAAATCCGGCGGCGCGCATCCGAAAGTCGCGGTGGCCGAGGTAAAAAAAAAAGTGAGCGGGGGAGAGCTCGTCTCGCGGGAATTACGCGTTCGCATATAAATATTCTCGATAAACTTAATCCAGAAGCGCATCGGCGAATGAGACTCGCTCCATTTTCGAGAGAAGCCGTGCGCGACCGCCGCAATTCCACCGAGTGCCGTGAATCGCCCGCATTCGACCTCCTTATAATGTAAATCCACGAGGAATCACGTATCGGCGTAAATCGCTATCTATTTCAATTTCAGCACTAACGCGAATTAACCGGTGAACTCACTATTTAATGCCGTTAAGAAACCCGATATCCGTGATGTAGCAGGTGCATACACACAAGGAGAATAATTTACAGTAAAATTCGTTAGAAACTACAGTAAATTTTTCAAGAAACTATTATAATAATGTCAGTCTACGCATTGAGATTAATTATTGCAATTTTTATAGTTAGAGAATTTTTCTCCGTGTACATCTTTTCTTCTTAAAAATGATTTATATCTGAACTTCCGATATTAATATTTATAATAAAAATTTTTAAAAAGAAATTACGTAATAATTGTTAAATATAAAATTGTAAATAATAAATTTTTCCTCGCGATTTTCGCAATATTATTTTCTCTTGCGTGTAAAGTGAAGTGGCATATTTCCTACATTTCTCGTATCCTTCTTCAGCGCGCCTCATGTGAAAGCAACGCCTTTTCCCCGTAACTTCTTAAAGTTGGAACGTACAGAGGAGAGGAGTGTATCAGCAAACACGTCTGCAGCTGTGCCTCATAGCCAACTTCTTTTTACCGCGAATTTTGTAAGTTATATATACGGACAAACTTTATTTCTCATTTCAAAACTGACTGACTTTATTCTTACACCTGTGGGATCAAGAACCATCGCTTTCTCATGCTATAAGCCATTTGCCGTTTCCTTACTTCCTTTTTACGTCCATCGAGCTTAATTTATTATACGATACGCAAAAGTTCGAGGCAACAGCTTGTTGTGATTTCCTACTGCTGATATAAAATTTATGAGAAGCTTAAAACTTTGGTGTTAACTTTCGTTATAATAACAGGCTTTCGTTATTTGCGCGCGTAATTAATAAATGATAACTGCATTCGCTAAATTTCCATTTATTCTACCAATTGAGTGCGACCATTAATATTTGTAAATAATTAAATGACAACTGAATTATTTGGCATTGTATATAACTTTATTTGTAATATAAAAGCTATAAAGAATTCATAAAAATTAATGTAATGTATAAAACTTTTTGGGATTATTTTTTTTACAATTATTAATTAAATACTGCAAACGCTTTTCGTCCCAGGTCAATCTATTAAACCTGCCTTAGAAGCAAGTTTTTATACCTGATCTCATAACTAAAATAATTGAATGAATGAATGGTCAATTTCGAAGAGAGACTCGCTCTGATTTCATAAAAAAACGCACTATCCCGACATACACTGGCATATGAAAACAATCGCGACGATCACTCTTTTTTTTTAATATCTCTCAACAAACGCACTCCAATTTCAGAAACATACCGTCCCGCCTCGGAAAAAAAACCGAGTTCAGCGGAAAAAAAGAGACGGCCGTGACGCCGTCACCGGAAAAAAAATGCCTCACAAAAGACCGCGGTCGAATGAAAAAAAAAAAAATAATTTATCGCACGATCGAACCCACGCGCCTCGAAAATACCGATACAAGGGGCAACGTGATCCACGCGAGCTAAATGGGCGCTTGTATTTCACGCGTTGTTCGCGAGCCCAACGGCGCGCCAACGGGATAAAGTACGGCGCTGAGCGGATGAACGGAATTATTGCGACGCCAACCGGTCATGATTAGTTCCTGCAAATTTATGTTACAGTTTTTATATGCCCTTTATGCGTCTCTGTCGCGAGCGAAAATGTTGTCGGGTCGAGCGAACGTTTATATGCTTTTCCATTTATTTTGTTACATTATCGTACAGATTTGACGTATAAAATACTGCTGCCTTTTACGGAAATAACGATGTTCAAATTGTAAATCACCGTCGGCGAAACAGCCTTAATAATCCGCGCGATGTAAACATTTTAATGGTTAAAATTGGTGTTGCAATTTATACCGAAATGGTCTATTAGTAGGTACTGTTATTGTGCAGTAAAAATGGCAATGTAAAGCTCTATTAAAATGCGCCTTTTAGTTTTAAAGTCATTCATAAATTGCCGAGGTGGTTTCTAACAAAACTTTATAACTTTATTTCCAGAATTTCCAACGAAATTTCCTTTCAACGTGATGCATTTTGTGAAATTATGTAGAGTCACTTTTTACTTACATATTTTTAAATTTTATCCACTTTTGTGAAATATTAGCTTACTAATCGTAGTAGAAGTTAGAAATTTCGACTGAATATGATTTCAAAAGATAGGGGAACTAATAGCAACCCTTCACGTATTCTTTACGATTCATATTAATAGCATGCAAAAGCTGCCGTGTTCATAGAATCTGCGCTGTTCACACTATAATTTCTAGATTTTTCTCTCCGTGTAATTTCTTGAGAAAGTTTCACGAGGTGGTTTTTCAAAGATCATCAAACCTCGCCGATTACTAATACTGTGCAATCCATTTATCTTATTCTTATCTTAGTCTTATACACAAATAATAATTAACTAAGTTTTAGTACTTAAAGTTTTCTGAAACTATACGTAAAATTTCAGACGCTTTTTTTGTGTATACCTTAAGCGCATTGCATTCAAAACATACGTCCCAAACGGGACATTATAACAAATCTCTCCGTTTTATGGGAAAAGTTTTCGTAAATTTCCTGCACATCCTGTGGCAAGTCTCGTTTCTGCATTTTGCGCTCCATAGAACTTGCACAAACTGTGCCAGGATCTGGTGGTGTGCTCAGACACGCTGAATAAAGTATTTACCGTATCTAAAATCTGAGGAGACTGCAATCCTGACCCTTGGTGTTTATATTCTGACGCCGTATAATAAAATTGGAGAAAAATCTGGATCTGTAGAACCTAAGCTAAATTGTTAACGAATAAAGCTCCGAAGAAGGCGTCAAAAAACAACGCCGAAACGACAGCTTAATAAACGTTAATAATAACAAAGGTTCCACGCGATCAGCCAATTCACCTCCAACCTTATTCGTTACAACAAAAAAAGAACGTTCGAGTCCACTTCACAAATATTGTTTACTTCACAAACAATCGAATTTGTTAAAAAATGAAGTCATTTTAATCCTAGGCATATTACCTACAAGATTCCGCAGAGAAACTGTTGGCCACGAAATATTTCTAGTTTTTAGACTTTTTCTGCCAATTTCTCTGGACTATCTATGTAAAGGTTATTATAATAATCCGCGCGTGCTCTATCTTCCCCTTCGTATTTAGATGTGGCCGCGCGTTGGGAATACGCCGTGGACCTAATGTTTTTCTGCGATTTTCCCGCTTATAAATAATATATTCGGCCATTGGTGACCTTCTTCGCGGAGGAGGCTAACGAGCAGCGGCGCATAATCGGCTCTCGGCCTTCAAAAGCAGCCGCGCCGCCGGTCGGATTAATTATATCGCGAGAGCGCCGGCAGGCCGTTTACGAGGTGGCGTCGAATAATATGCTCGTTTATCTCGCCGCGAGGCGATATGCCATCCCCGGGCCTCAGCTGCACGTGTGTAAACTCGGCAGGGACCGCCCGAGATGCTCGCTCGTGATCTTCAACCGAGACTATCGGATCCCGCACCGAGAGCGAAGTTTAATCAGTCTAGTTCCTCAGACTCGCGGTTATGACTGCGGCTTGCTCGCCAACTGCGAATAGTACGGATCGCTCTTTGCCTCTTAGTTGATCGTTACTTACCTTCTAATTTCGTTCATTTGAGCGAACTGATTCTGAGGTTTATTTTGAGATGGCTCGGGCGGATTGCACTTCAGATGCAAGTGATGAATAACAAATGCTACTGGAAATTATGGATTGCAAGATTTTTATTTTTATTTTTTTTTTTTTTTTTAGCTCACGGATAGACCAATGTAGCAAGTTATGCACTAATTTTCTTTTAGGTTCATATTCATTTTTAACAAATTTCATTAAAATATTTCAATGAATGATGGTGAATTTATAGCGCATCCAAAAACTCCCTAGTTTTTGTTGAAAACCAAAACCAAAGCAGAATTAAAAAGTCGAGTAGCTGCGGAGAAATTTAAAATCGTCGGGGAAAAAAGTTTATTCCGAGATAGGGAAACCGATGTTACTGTTAAAACTAATCATGTTTTGCATATAATTATACAATAATTTAAAATGATGATTAAAACTTCAGAGTTGGTATTTTTTTACATTAATGAAGTTGTTAATGTCTATTGTGTTTCCACTTTAAACAGTAATTTTTTTTTTTAAACGTTTCTCAAAATATAATTGCAAGAAAAGTTTTTTTCACTCAAAGCGATTCTTTTTAAAAAGATTTTTAATTTCTCATTCTTCTCATCCTATCCCGAGCTGAACTTTTAACAGAGGTCGTTGAAAGAAAAAAAAAATGTTCAAATTATTTAGCGCTTCGCACATAAAGTTCCCGAGTGGCAATAGTTAACCCCTTAAATGAGAAAAGTTTGATGAAAATAATTCAGAAAATATAAGAAAAACACAAAGTTCATATCGGGAGTACGTACGGTTAATCTCGAGATGCTTCCGAAGTAGCATCCTTGAATCGCGATTGCAGCCAACAATAAATAACCCTGAATTTTGGTGGATCGATAGCCTCTTAAAAATTTAAGAACTTTCCATTGCTGCTGCCTCCTCCTTGTTACATCACGAATCTTCTGTATTATTCATTCTCCAAATATTCCCAGTTATTCTTGTACCATATCTGTGTGTACACATTACTGCACTTAGTACGGGATTACTTGAATAATTAAATGGCTCTTGAATTCGTAATCCTTGTAGCGTGCGCTACGTTATCTTAATTATTGGCACTTTATAAAGTTGCTAATGTTCAATGTTCCTTGTTAAATAATCAAACAAAGGCATTCCCAATTGCAATTAACGTATATATTTATTTTAATTTTAATTCGGGACAGAGCAGAGGACATTATAACAATACGTGTATCAGTGAGGTCACGCGCTCTATTTAAATATCAGCCGACAAAATGTTCTGGTGGTAGTTCATGTAATAATATTCAACTTAATTTTGCTAGAATTTTTTAACTTTTCTGAGGATTACTATTTTTCAAAGTTTTTTAGTAGAGGGTTGGCACGTATAAGATTGTTTCGTGAGTGATCAGCATTTTTTCTATTTATAAAGCGATCCTACGTTGCAGGTTTTTGATTTGATCTCTACCTTTTTAATTTAAAATATATTTACTTAATTCTGTAAATAGGCAACTTTTGTTCTTTGTATAATCCAAAGAAATCAAAATACTTTGATTGAAAGAACTCCGGCAAGACTGAGCTAAGCAAATAAAATTATCTCAGGTAGGTAATTTTAAATGAAAATGTAAAAAGAACTTTTTTATGTACACTGTCTGTAGGTTAAATCATTTTTGTAATTAGATGGTTCAGGTATCTTAAGAAAATGTAAAATACATTTTAAATAGGAGAAAACTTGTATCTGATTAGGTACTACAAAGTAACTCTTTTTTTTTTAATTTATAAAATTATTAAGATTTAAAAGATTGAGTTGGTCGCCTTATTTCTAGAAAAAGTAACAATTCTTCCCACTCCATTATATGTATTCTTAGCACACATACAATACGCCACTGTACAATTTTTAGTTAGAACCTATTTTCACGCGTGCACAAAAAAAAATTAACTCATCTTCTCAATTAATAAAAAAAAAAAAATAATACTCAAGCCGATGAAGTTCGAAAAAATTTAATTTAAATTTTCACGCGTATATTACAAAAACAACTCGCGTACATCCCGACGAGCTCGCGTCAGCCAAGCAAAAGTTTACAAACGAGAGCAGCGCGAAGATGCGCGTAAAGGACGCCGGACAAAGAGCCGGTGACGCGGCGCATTCATCCCGAACTCCCAAAGCCGGAAAAAGCAGTCGTGGCGCGCTCCTAAAAGAGCCCGTGAAAATTAGCAGTGGACGAGAACGACGCGAAAGAAGGACTGGGAACATCGGCGAAAATTCGCTGGCCTCCCATCGCATTCAGTATTCGCTAAAAATAAAGGGACGCGCATCAGGGACCACCGCCAGGTGGAAGTGTATGTACACATCCTGGCCTCTGGCTTTGTGCTTGCGCCTCAACCCCTTGCATCCTCCCGCTGCATCGCGGGGAAACGACTTTAGCGCTCCGGAGCGCTGCTTCATTCTTTTTCCCTTTGTGGGCGGCGCGAGGGAATTTTCGCCATTGTGTGTATCGCCCGCGGAGCGGAACAACCGAGAAGCGGCCGCGCGCTCGCCCTTTGTGTCCAGTTATTAGCTTCGCGCCGAGAGAGCGAGATATGAAAACGCTAGGCTTGGCCGAGGCTTTTCGCGTGTTTATAATTGTGGCCGCCGCCGTATTATTAGCGAAATGAAAACACGTTTAAACAAGGCCAATTGTTTGGGTGCTCGTGCGTTAAGTTGCTTTGCTTTTTTTTCCTCCCTTCTCATTTGTTAAAATGAGAATTTATTTTTTGTAAAAGAACTAAATTGCAGCTGGAGCTTTTTTTGTTTAATTAAATTAAAGTGAAGTGTAGTTTAATAGCGACGAATAAATTTACGAACAAATTGCGTTTCTCGGAAGTAACGTTTTTGTTTTTAATCTTTCAGTGTGCGAAGAGATTGAGCAAATTTCATGAATTTATGCAGTTTTTGAACTGTTAAAAATATTTGCTGAAATAATTTTAAAGATTCCATAGTTTTCAGCTCTAAATGACAATAATTGCCTGCAATTTAAGCCCAGATTGGTTTTATCTATCAGGTATAATATACGCATTAATCATATATAATTTAAAACTTACTAATTACTATAATTTCATTTTTGTAGGTGTTTTTGCAATTCCAAATTTATTGGTATATGACCCCCTTAAACTGCTTTTCTGAATAATTTCCATTTAAATTCAATTATTGCTTATTGGACGGTTCTATTTTGTAAAATGTCTATCATAGGACGAGAGCACACTTTGCACTTCGCTCTCCCTTACGTAAACAATTTTCCT
Source organism: Sycophila texana (assembly GCA_035582955.1). NCBI lineage: Eukaryota > Metazoa > Arthropoda > Insecta > Hymenoptera > Eurytomidae > Sycophila > Sycophila texana. Next base: position 1,756 of record JAWWEN010015733.1, on the reverse strand, counting down.
ATAACATCTCAACACATTTAAGTCCACTTTTAAAATGTTTACTGCGTCTTCGTAGGTACTAGCAAGAAAAGTCACGTCTCTTTCTGCGCAATAAAAAGGAAAATTTTACAACGATCATAAAATGCATGTGCAAGCATCGAGGCAAGTCACGAAAAATCGAAAAATCGATCGGCAAAAAAACAACTAAATAAATAAAACAGCAGAGCGCGCAGGACTAAAAGAGTTGATAAAAAAAAATCCTCGTTATTTTTCGAGATCGCCCGATCCGTTCGTTTAGGCGCGGCAGGAGAAGGAAGGGCGAGAGTCTCTCACACGGCGAGCGAGAAATCCGCCTCGCCAGAGATTTTTCGAAGCAGCATTGGTACAGGAGGAGGTCGACCCCCCTCCCTCCTCCTCCGAAAAGTTCCGGACTCTTGGCCGGGCTCCCGAGCTCGCCGGAGAGATACTGCCGCGAACTTAGCGCCCTCGGAAGGGCGGGCGAAATTTCTGCGAGGAACGACCTCGCGGATCTCTCCCTCGGCCGCCCCAATTTCGGTGCTGCATGCGCGAGCGACTCGACGCCTCGCGCGCGACTAATGCGGACGCATGCCCCCCGCTCGCGTGCGTATCCGACGAGTATCGCGCTAAGTTTCTCGAGTGTCAGCGGCAGCCTGCGCAAACCCGACCGCATCTCATTAGCGAGTGCTATTCGGATGTTTGCGAAAATAATTTCGCAGCTGTCGGGATTAACGGATCACTCGGACTTTACTGCGCTTTTAGATGTTTCAGTTCGCTTTTTTGTTTTGTTTTTAAAAAATATAAAAGCGTACTATGCCGCATTTCATATTAATTGAACTGGCTGTTAATTTAGCGTATTATGAAAGTTATTTTTAAATTAAACTTAGTTTGTAATTAGTTTTATGTAATTAGTAAAAATACTTCTTTTGATCTACTCGTTTTGTAAACTCGGCGGAGTATTTATGCTGTAGTGCTTCGGTCAATTTACTATACATTTTAAATTTAGTGAGAGTTCATTTTAATGTAGATTTCTATGTTTATTACACTGAAAAAAATTAATAGAGGAAAGTTTACAATAAATTTAGTAAGATGGGGACAGACCTGGCTGGCCAAGAAAATTACTATAAACTTTAAAAAAATTAATAGCAATTTTTCCAAAACTTATAGTCATTTTCTCGGCTTGCAAAATCTGTCTCTGAATATCTTTTGATGTGGAGATACCTCAAACCCTCAGAACCTGAAAGTCAGGTTTTACAGTCAGTTTAAAATAATACTTTAAGTCAATTTTAAATAATACGTGGAGATAATTAAGGGATGTCTGGAAATAACAATAGAGGAATTTAAAAAATAAGTATATCAATATGTATTCGTGATGAATCTCTAAATTATTCGAAAATTAAAAAATTGAAATAAAATAGAATATAAAACTGTTATTCGAGATTTAAAAAGTCTTCATAATTATTCAAATTTGATGTAGTTAATTATGAATTATTGAAAAAATTTATGTAATAGAAATAAGTTCATACATTTCGTTGGGTATCGTAATTAAATTCTGTTAACAACTTTTAATTGCGCGAATAACTTTTCATCCAATAAATATACTTTACTGAAAAATCTCATATTATAATTTACGATTCAGTTAATTTTCATTGTTTGTAAAATATTAAACAACTTTCTGTTTCTTAAGGACGTTCTCCGGCAAATCAAATTTCTTACAATTTTTTTTAAATTAACAGGAAATGTTCTTTAAAGTGTCCTT
>JAWWEN010015722.1:0-21361 GCA_035582955.1 Sycophila texana | reverse complement strand
TTGATTTAAAGAAATATATAACAAGTACTATTCAACGAAATATTTATTTAAAATTACCAAATTTTTTTTCAGTGTAATAAGATTGTTCCCTTAACATTCATTAATATTTCCCATTATAAAAAAAAAAAGTATCCCATAGTATCGTAAACAAAATTCACGCGACTGTCTCGCCACTGTGCACTCTTCGCTCGTCTTTATTTTTCTGCCACGAAAGAAAAACTAAAGGAAATTTCACCGGCTAGACGGGGCCGCCGCGTTTGAGCGCGCGCGCTACATGGGAGCCGCGCCATTGGCCGGTACCTCGTGGCGCGATATCTCGCGCGACGTAACGACGGAGCACCGCGGGCGGTTGCACGTGGGCAGATGCCACGAACCGGCTGAACGTAAACTGAATAGACCGCGTTATACCTACAGCTCCCCACCAGATAAGACGGAGACGTTGCTGGTCGCGTGACCGCCACGCTCTCGTGGACAACGAAAAAAAAAAAAAGACTAATACGCAATGGATTAGCAAATTTGCTAACGTGTTTTTGACGAACGGTTCTACCGAGAGTAGGGGCTGATTGATAGTCGAGTAGACTAGGATAAAAAAATATATTATTGTACAATTTTCTAAATAGTTTCTTGTATTAATAAATTTTATCTGAATGCAAGCAATTTGGTAGTAAGGTTTAAAAAAATGAAAAGAACAATACTTTGTTATGATATGTACAATGTTTAATGTTATTATATAAATTCACAAAACTTTCTTTGCTAATTAACGTAATTTATAAACATTTCCTTTTCTATTTCCAGAAACCAATTTTTGTCAGTGTATTGCTAACAAACGGTCTTTTACTGATAATTAATTGCACATCGTACAAAGAATCCTACTAAAAAAATCAAACTGGACATAGCTATAGTATAGCTCGACGCTACACATTTCTATAAGTACTCAAGTCACAAAACAAAACTGAAATTTAATTATAAACCGCGATCGATGTGGAACGATGGAAAGCCTCGCCGAAAACTCGAAGAAAAGCGTCTCGGAACATTTTTCCCGGTTGGGTGAGACAACAAAGGCCTCGGCGGTCAAGGGTCGAGGACGCCGCGGCTCGCTGTATATAACCGAGAAAAACCAGGTGCGCGCGCGCCTACACATGCCTACGTCACCGACCGACGGATCCTCCGACGAGTCGTCGTATATATGCCGCGGGAAACGTTCTTTTCGGGCGTGGGCTGCGGACTATTTCCGCCGTGGATGCTGGCTTACGTGGGCGTTTTACTCCCAATACGCCAATATCGGCAAATGCTTCCTGTACGATTAATGTGCGAATTTTCTTCTTTTGCTATATAATATGTCGCTGAATAATATATGTTCTGTAATTTGCGTCAGTTGTCCTTTTGTGCAAAAGTATTCTTATATTATACTTGTGTAATTTTTTTTTTTATTTTCTTGAATGAGTGAAAATATTTTATTTCTGTAATACTTCCGCTGATTTTGCAATAGCAATATATAATATTAGTTAGTTGCCTTTCTGCATTAATAATTGATTAACTATTCAATAAATAGTAATTGTAAATTTATAAATTAATAATAACGTATTAATTTCAATGCATTAATAATGATACAATAATTTAAATATTATACATGCGTGCAGCGGTTTATTAACGATGATACTGTCAGTCGCGCATGATGTGCATAATCCAATCAATCAACCGTGATTTCACTTTTTTCTTTGTTACATCATTCATTTTTGCAAATTATGTACACGAAACATTCCTGTTCACATTTACCCTTCTTCTGTATATCCATCATTTTTTTAAGCGCACATGTTAACTTGCATTTTGAAAACTACAATCGATAATTTTTCCAATCCCCGCCGTAAACAAAAATTGCGAAGCTACTGGTATAATTTATTATCACGACACCGTAACGAGGCTCCTGCACTCTTGCGTCACGAGTGCCATTTTTTTTCCTGCGTCGCGCCGTTTAAAAAAAAGTCGAGATCGCGCCATACGAGTAAGCTGCAAGTTCAAGTTTGCGCATTGCGCAATATTAGCATCTCGGATGATCCGGGACGCGTCCACGGGAGATAAGGGAACGACGCGATGCACTCATTTTTCCGCTCGTGCAAGTACGTCGAGCGTGAACACGTCGATACCATGTACCTCGCACGCCCTTTTTTTCCTTGGCCGTGTTATCGCGGAGAAATCAGCCGACTGACTTATATCGCTCTAAGCGAGACTCCTTGGCGTTGTGTGAGTTCGAGATAGGATGAGAACCAGACGATTAGGTTGTTCGATAATTGATTACTCATAATTTTATTTAATAGATAATTATACTGATGGAGATTATATAATACTGATGGATTGTTTTCTGTTTTCTTCTGAAAGTAAATAAGGATGTATACAAAAACTTAAAGGACAGTCGTTAATTTGTCGTTGATAATAAAAAATAGTAGTTTAACTTAACTATTTTTATTTCTTCTGAAATAATTAATTGTAATTTATGGAATATAAATAACAATTTTTTTTTCTTCGCTAGAGATGACAAATTAATGTCTGTCCCTCTAGTTTTTGTAATATTAAATTATTTTTAATGGAAACTCGAGCATGTACTTACATGATTAAACATATTTTTACGTGAATTAGTTTTTAAACATGGATAAACATTCTCTACTTTTTATGAATCAGAAAAAAATATCGTTATTTTAGAATAATGAACGGAAAACGTGATTCCAGCGAATAAAAACCACATTCTGACGTGATGCAATTGATTTGTAAAAATTGATAGTTATTTAGAAAAATCTGTTGCTTACAATAATTAATTAAACGATAATATTTGATCCTTTTTTACTTGCGTATGTGACGGTAAAGAAATAAGAGAAAATTTTAATTTATTTAAACTTTATTTACTCGACGCACGGGGATTTTATGTACTCGAGACGTAAAAACGGACTCAAAATCAGACACCGCAGTCGCGGCTCCAAGTAAAACGTTACGCGAGAAACTTGACGATTGGCACTTACGTGAGCGTCTGGAATTTTAATACTTTGCGATACTGCGTTGAAAATTTAAAGCACTTTTAACTGCACTGTACTGTACTTTTGACAACATTCTTTTAAATACTGTATTCAGAAAGAATTTGTTCGCAAAAATTAATTGATTAGTAAATAACCATAGCGTTGTAATGATTATTGACAAAAGTAGAGTTTATTGCAATTTTTAAACGTAAACTAAACTAAAAGAATTGTCTAACATTTATATAAAGAAAAGATCTATAAAAAATGCAATCTTAATCATGAATAGTTAATTTTGTGTAGCTTAAGTAATTCCACAAATTTTTATAAAAAAACAATTTTTTTAAAATTTACTTTCAAAAAATTTCGAGTCATTGAAATTAAATAAAATTTACTTTCAACAAATTATTGTAATACTAACTAGTTTCGCGAATGCAAATGAGTTTTGGAAAAATGTCAATGTCAGTATAAATTTGAACTACCCTTTCAGCGAACATATTTGCATGTAAAAAAGTCACTTTCAAACATTCTTTAAAGCAAAACTCCAAGACCTTCGGTCGAATAGATAACTAATTCTCTGTTTACGAATATTTTTCTTTATTTTAATTAAGCATGAATCGGCATTCAGCGTTTTGCGCAAAATTCACAGCAAAAAAAATTCGGTCTCGTCACAGGTTCTTTAGTAACGTAGATAATAATGGGAAAACGTGGATCACTTTCAATTGTGTCGCAAAATGATATTAACGAATAGTAATTGAAAATTTAATTTAAAATGCATATCTGACAGAAAATTAAAGTTTTTTTATTCCATTAATCTGTTTAAACAAATATCTTTTACGAGTATGACACAACTGAACTGACGTAACTGCATTATTAAAATTTATCTATATAAATATTATATTAGCTACTACTAATTTTTTCAAGAACGAATGTTTAATTTTACTTTTTTTTTTCTCTCAATAGCTACAAAATATCGTAAAATGACTAGTATCTTGTACAACTACTTCTGTAATACATTTTTTCTGCAATGAAATTGTCAAATAAGCCAGTCTCAGAAATTCTGCCCAAAAACACCTCCATAAACCACCCTAAAATACTTAACCCGAAAAAAAATCTCGTGCGAAGAAATTCGTCTTTTTTTCCTCGAAAACAACAATAATAATGGAATTTTTGCAGGGAAGGCAACGACCCCGACGACTACTCGCGACTGACGTACCGCAAGCTGCTGGAAGAGGTATGCCGTTTCGCCAACGTCCTCAAGTCGAAAGGCGTGCAGAAGGGTGACCGCGTGGCCATCTACATGCCCATGATTTTCGAACTGCCCATCGCCATGCTCGCCTGCACGAGGATCGGCGCCGTCCACAGCGTAGTCGTGAGTAACGCACATTTCTTTTAATTTTTTTTCATTAAGCCCGCCCGGAATTTCGCTGAGCATGCGACCTTGTCGCACGTTCTTCTTTATTAAATCGTACATTTCTCAGTGTCACAGCTATTTTATTTATTTGCGGATATAGTTCACTTCATTTCATAAATGAACTTTTTGTTATTCAAGAAATTGTTCTATATTTTCATTTCCTTTAGATGGCTTCAAATCTAGCAAGAAAATAAAGGGCTAAATAGGCTTAATTTATAAATAGAATGTCAATCTTGATCTTCAATGTAAATATAAAATGTCTGCTATTTTCTACTCAGGATATATTGCTTATTTTAACACGAAAACGTTTTTATTTTAGGCGAGGTTTGGCGTAAGAAAATTTAATAAGCAACTTTTAAAGCTCGACTTCATTCAACATTTCATTACTATGTAGAATCCAGCTTTCCAAACAATCAATATTGTTGGCTTAGGTTCACACTCATTTTACATCCTTTAAAAAATCGACGCAAAAAAGTCCTAAATCCGCATAAAAAAAATCGTAAGATATATAAAAGTAAATAAATCGACTAAAATATATAAATTTGTTTCTACTAACAGTTCGCGGGCTACTCTGCGGACTCGCTGGCCGAGCGCATGCACGACTCGAAGGCTAAGGTACTAATCACGGCTGACGGAGTCTGGCGGGGAGAGAAGCTGCTGCTCCTCAAGGCCATCTGCGACGAGGCCCTCGACAAGGTAAAGAAGCAGGGCCACGAGGTCGAGAGCTGCGTCGTCGTCTCGCATCTCAGGCGGGTGAGCTCGATCTCCGACCGCAACGCCGCCAGTGAGTCTCTACGCTTGTTCTTTCCCTATACCTATTAATTGGGTCGAAATGTGATTAAAAAAAAAAAAAATACAAAGAAAACGTTTCTTTTTTACCACAAGGTGGCTCGGATTGCATAATTAATGAAAAGGAAAAATGAAAAATATAGAAAAAAAATTCTAGTCAGAATTATTTGTTCAAAATTAGTTGATGAGTTGCTAAAGATGTAATTAAATTTATTATCTTCTGTGGAACGAGATTAACATTTTATAATACCTTCGAAATTACTTAATAAATCTTGTTTAATGTATTTGTATCTATAATTATTCTTTTTTTATACATCATATTGTACGTACTTCTTTAAGTATAATGATTCATTATGGAATTTATTATCTGCGCTGAAGTATACCTTTTTTTTTTATTTACGTAAATAAATAGAACGATATCTTTAAAATAAGTAATTGCATTTTACGAAATAAAACAAAGCACGTCTTTTTGTCAGACCACACGAATGGCGCGACGAACGGCAATTCAAACGGAGACACACCTCAAATACCATGGGACGACGACCGGGACGTATGGTGGCACGACGAGATGGAAGACGCCGAGGCAAGTTGTTATCCTGTCTGGATGGCCGCAGAGGATCCATTATTTATTTTGTACACAAGGTAAGTGTCTTCCATGCGTCACCTTTTTTTATTTTTCCAGCTAAAAAAAGAACATTCATTACATCTTCTCTGTGTTCTATTTCTTTCTAAGTTACTTGACGCAGTGGTTAATTAAATCCTTTAATTAACCCTTAGATTTCGAATGTTTACTGTACTTTTTACTTTCTACACGTTGATGTATATGTAACACTAATAATAATGACATTTATGTAAGACATTTCACAGGTGAATATTTTACTTTAGATTAATTATTCATCAATTGTGATAAAATTATGTATTTGATATCGAATAAAAAAGTATATGTAAACTTACAAACTGAATTTAAATTGAAGTGGTTCGACGGGAAAACCAAAGGGTGTATTGCACACGACGGCTGGTTACTTAATCTACGCAGCGACTACCTTCAAATACGTCTTCGATTATCATCCAAATGACGTTTATTGGTGCACCGCCGATATCGGCTGGATTACCGGACACACCTACGTCGTCTATGGTCCACTTGCTAATGGAGCTACGTCTGTTTTGGTAATATTCTTGTAAAAAATCATCACACATAAAAAACGAATATTCTTATAGTATACTGAAGGTTCTATTGCTTATCAAATTTTACACTGTCACTCGGTGCTTTCTTAAGGACATGCATACAAATTTTTAGAAATTTATAGAACATATCTGCTTAATATTTTAGTAAAAATTATGAAAATAGAAATTTTATTAAACAAACTCATAGAAAATTATAAAGATAGTAAATTTTTACTGGATTATATATATGTATACATGGAAATAAAGAACTACTACTACTACTAAAAAAAAAAAAAAATTTCACTGATGTATACAACTTATTTGAAATCGATATGTAAATAAACTCAAAAGAATCTTCAACGAGTGCAGAATAAACCAACATTGATCATAATATTTTTAAATTATTAACGTATAAAAGTTAACTTTAAATTTGACGTATATTAAAAATGTCTTTTTCATCGATATCAATTTGGGATGCAGGATAAATTTTCTCTTGCATTTCGATACGGGAAATCGAGTTTACCATTGCAACGAATCTTTCATGTGAAACTAATAACTTTCAGTTCGAGGGCACTCCGTTCTACCCGACGAACGACAGATACTGGTCAATCGTCGACAAGTACAAAGTCAGTCAATTCTATACCGCGCCAACGGCAATCCGCTCCCTAATGAAATTCGGAGACGACCTCGTCAAAAAGCACAACTTAAGCACACTCAAGGTACTTCCTAACAATTTTTCTTTACATTCTAATTTTTTCACATTTCTATTTTCTGAAACATAAGATTTATCTGAATTTTTGTTAATTTTTTCGTATAGCGCATCGAGAAAAAAAAAAGAAGAGAAATAGTAACATAAAAATTCTATTTTTATGGATTTATTTTCTTGAGTTTACTATTTTTTTTTCTTACAAATGGTTAATTAAAGGTTCTTGGATCTGTGGGCGAGCCTATCAACTCGGAGGCCTGGCTGTGGTTCTACAACCTCGTGGGTCACGGCAAGTGCAGTATAGCGGACACCTTCTGGCAAACTGAGACCGGAGGTCATGTGATCACGCCGCTGCCAGGAGTAACGCCCATGAAACCAGGGTCAGCCGTAAGTCCACTACTCTCAAATCATCCTCCGCATCTCACCTTTGGCTTATTAATCAAGGCTCTCTGATACACCGAGCGCGTTTTGATCAATTCCTAGACATTCCCGTTCTTCGGCGTGCAACCGGAACTGCTGGACGAGGACGGTCACGTGATCGAGGGGGAGGGCGAGGGCTACCTGGTATTCCGCAGGCCCTGGCCCGGCATGATGCGCAGCTTATACGGCAACCACGAGCGCTTCCAGAGCACATACTTCGACCGCTTCCACGGCTTCTACTGCACCGGCGACGGTGAGTACGGTTTCGCCTTCACACTGCGCTGTGGAAACGAGACCCGACGTCATACGCGTACACGTGCAAAATCTTTGGGTACTTTTGTTGTGTCATGAGACATATGTCATGAGAATGTTTTAAGTTTGTGTTCTACTGTAGGTATCTGAAAATATTGTTACGCTGTTCAGAGAGTTGAGATACTCTGGTATGAAAGTATCGATTTTCTTGACTTCAAAGAGCAAGAGCATTATTTCACATGTTTTACTGCACTGGTCTTATGCGTTTCGTAGAAACCTGCATATTTTTTAGTACGTACTAACTTTGTAAAACATACTTTTACAAAGTAAAAGGAGTGCCGCTATGCCACGAAAGTAATATATTTTTTCAGTTCGTAAACTGGAATTTAAAATATTAGTAAAGAATGCTAGGTTTAAAACACTATTTTTTTATACAAGGGATCTTCAGTTATCACTTTATTACGTCATCGTCGGTCTCACCTTTAGCTTTCTTATCAATGAAAATTCTCAATTTAATGTAAAAAAGAAACATTAAAAAAGCTTTCAAAGCTTACCTGCGAGTGTCGATCAATCTTCGGCGAATGGATTGCGGTACTTTTCACCGACGTATTTGGCCTTCGTCCCGAGCTCCTCCTCGATTCTCATAATCTGATTGTATTTGGAGACTCGCTCACTGCGGCATGGAGCTCCCGCTTTGAACTCGCAAGCCGACACGCCGACCGCAAAGTCCGCGATGAAATTATCCTCCGTTTCGCCCTCGCCTGGAAACCCACTCAAACAAGCCTTTAATTCGCTTATACGCAGGAAATAACTCATCCAATTTGCGGTATAGAAAGTTTGAAGAGTGAAAGGATATTTAATCAATTTAATTTACTAGCTACTTCGTGTATTTAATAAACCATCCAATAAGTGAACGATTTTTCTTTTTTTGTTTAAATTAAATTTGCAAGGGTAATAAAAAAAGCAGAACTAACCAGCGGAAACGATAACCCCAAGACCAGCCTCCCGAGCAGCGCGCACGACGTCGAGAGCCTCAGTGACTGTTCCTGCATGTCCGAGCCTTACGAGTACGCTTGTGGCCGCCTGCTTCTCTACAAGTTCCTCGAGTCGGTCGGCTTTCGTGCAGACGAGCTCGTCGGCGACTACCTGTAACATCGGCTGCGCTGCCACCAGACCTGCCCAGCTATCCCAGTCTTCCTGGTCGAACGGATCTTCCAGAGAAATAATAATAGGGAACTCCTCCAGTAGCTCCGTATATTGCTCACGAAACGCCTCCGGGTCCAAGTAGTCCTCTGGGTCCGAATCCTCCGACTTGAACTCCATGTCGTACATACCTTCGGTTTTTTCGAGTTTCAAAGGATTTTTAAATTTTTGTTTTCTTAATTCTGATTTAAGCTATTTAAACTCTTTTATATTATAGTGAATGTTTTCTTCAATGATTAAAAATGAAACTCTTTTTGATATCCTCAGTTGAAGGGACAAAACATTACCTTCTTTGCAGAAAGTAGTAGCACTAACGTCAAGGCCGATTTTCACTTTTCCGCTGTAACCAAGTTCGTCAATGATTTCGCTGATCGTTGTAAGTGCTTCCTTGTCATCCTCCAGATCAGGCGCGAAGACGCCTTCGTCTATCACTCCTACGGGCGGCTTCACCTCCGCAGCCTCCGCCAGCTTTAGCTCTAATTGCTTGTAGATATCCGTTGCCATGCGCACTGCATCCGCAAATGATTCTGCGCCTATTAACCGTTTTTTACATTACTTTTTAATAGTACTCAAAATAAATAAACTAGTAGAATTTTTTTTTATAAAATATTAATATAAATTTATCAACGTCGTAATAAAATTTATAACAGATAATGAGGTTTCTTCTGCATTAATTTTTTATTCTACTTAAATAGCATACTTATTTCCAGTTGATAATAATTATTATCAATATATACTGCTATTTAATTATTTTTTGTTTATATTTACTAAAAATGAAAACCGACTTTGAATGAAAAAATGTCTTAAATATCTTTGAATGAAAAAACTCTTTTAATAATTTCTCTAAAAAAAAAAGAAACATAAAATTATTCCATCATCGAGTAAATAAATCCAACATCATGCACCAAAGTAGACTTCATTTACTTTTTAATTAAAAAAAAAAGAAAAGCAAGTCGGTAGCTTAATAACTCTTCTCCGACTCTCAATTCGCAAGCCCGCGAAAGCGCATTACGGAGCTCGCGGGCAAGTAATCATTTTTTCCATACCAGTTGGCAAAATGAGAAATTCTTGATAGACGAGGCTGTTACCCGCGGCGCGGCCGCCGCCGATGACGTTGAACGCTGGCACGGGCAAGTAAATGTCTGGGGTGTCGCACAGAGTCGCGATGTACCTGCCCAAGGTCGAACGGCGCATGTGTGATCAATAAATTTTCTATTTACTCTTAACTTCTTCCCTGAGTATAGTGTGAGCATATCGGCCACTCTGTTTTATTAAGCGTTTCGCTTTATTTCTCACGAGGTTTGAAAATAGCTAGGTTCTTTGGCTGATTTTTCGATCATTTTTCAAATGATTCATATGCTTTTTGATTTATTAATTTATTTGAAAATAAATGTAGCACAAGGGAAATATTGTTGTTAAAATAGAGCACAACGCTTTTTGCAATAATTATGTAATGTAATAAGGTAGACTTAAAAACTGAAGGACAAACTTTTTAAAAATTACGACTTTTCTTTGATAATATTTGTATATACTTAAGGCAAGTTTTACAAAGTGGGTCACTTGATATTGCAGTGGTTATCTTTTGTGGGTAGTAGTCAAAACAAAAAACAAAAAAAAAACATTACGTAGATTATTAACATCACCTTTGTGTAAAAATTAAACGAATACTTTAATAGACTGCATTTTGTGTTTTACAAATTGTTACTTTTTACTAATGTAAATATTTTGTAACAGAAAATAAATCGCTTATTCGTTTTATAATAAATTATCTTTGAAATACCAATTAAAGTGCGTTAAAAGCAATTCAACTAAAGTTTCACTTTTAACGATCAATTTAAGTTGAATCAAAACTTTAACAACAAAGAAAAGCCGAAACTTTGTTCGCTTTTCTTAACAGAAAACAATGGGATAATCTACTAAATTAAAATGAATCAATTTAGCCAAGAATTATAATAGTTTAAAAGGTCGAGGCCGCCGGAGGCAAAAACTAGAGAAAGTACCTGTAAAGGGGAAGTCCGCGCTTCGCCGCGGAAGCCTTGCAGCAAGCGACGGAGACGGCGAGGATAGCATTGGATCCAAGTCTCGATTTATCAGGCGTGCCATCCAGGGTCTGTAGCAGCGCGTCGACATCTCGCTGCTGGTGCACGTCGAGCTTCGACTTCAGCAGCTCCGGCGCGATTACGTTGTTGATCATTTCGACCGCTATTTCATTCGTAACAATAACCAAAAAGTTATAATTACCTTTTCGCTACTACAAGAAATCTAAAATTTTGTACACGTTTTGCGATGTTACGTTATGTTATAGTTTCTCATAGAGATAACTCTTTTCATGTGAATTAAATGTCATGATACGTTTATGTAAATGTAAATCTGCAATCGTAATTGTAAAATTTACTTTCGTATTTACTTGAGGATGTATATTGCGTATTTACTTTCATGCAACTGAATCCACTGTGTGTGTAAAATTGAAATTTTCTGTTAAATAATCTGCGTGCACGAAACTCTATTTCAACCTTAAGCTTGATTCAATTGAACTACTAAAATGAAAACAGCAAATTTAATAGTATATACCTGTTGGCCCTTCGTGCCAGATTCCCCTTTAAAAGTTAAAACGCGCAAGCTCAAAAAAAAGCTCCACGTGTTAATTATAAGAGGACAAAAAAAAAAGGCCACCACCACAGCTTACCGGCAAATAAACCTTGAGTCGGCTTAACGAGAAGATCGATGAAGGTCTCGCGGAATAGTTTACCTTTTAGCACGGAGCGGCCATTGTAGTAAGACTCGTCCTCGTCGCGCAGCTCCTTGGCCGCGTTCTCCGCGGGGAAGACCGTGGAGGGCGAACTGCCACGGAGCAGTCCGATGTCCGTGACCAGGTCGACCTCTACCGTCGGCTCTCCCCGCGCGTCCAAAATCTGGCGCGCCTTAAGTTTTCTGATCGGCATCGCTCCTTTTTAACTGACTTGCTTCTTGCCCTTGCTTGGCTGAGGTCCCTGCAAATTTTGATCGGTCGAACTGTTTGATTTGTCTTTTTCTTGAGAATTTTGATGATTCAAAGGGGGGAATTTTGTTAGGGGTTGTAGGTTAACGTTTCGGGCAGAAGGGTTACACTTTTTTTCGAACGGAGAGAAGTTGGCGAGGTTGGACGGTTCCTTTGTTTTATTGTTTATTGTTAAGTGAAAGTTCTTTTCGTTCCTGAATGATTTCAGTGTTATATCGAACAAGACGTTACTTTGTGCATTGAGAAATGTTGCACGAAACAATAGAGTTATGTAGAGTATGAATAGCATTAATCAACCTGTTATATTAAAATGAAAAAGTTTATAATCTAAGTAGATTTAGTTAAAGATTGATTAACTTCTTTACTGGTTTTAGAGCTGAGGAGATTAACATACAATATTGATTCTCAGCGATAACAATTATGAAGCAATAAATAATAGTCTCCGGTGATACTGTACATTTTTTTAAACATCTTATCTGTGACTTGTAAATTGTTAATATTTCCTTCCATAAAACATCTTAAGTCATGACCCCAATTACTAATTGCTACAATACTTTTTTAACTTCAATTACATACTGCATGTGAATTGCGTGTCTTTCACGCATGTATTTAATCAATTAAACAGAAATCTTGAACAATTGAATTGAATTCTAAACAATAGTTGTATGAATAATAATAAATTTGAATTAATTAATTATTAATTTATTTAAATTCCAATTGTATCATAATTAACAAAAAAAATCTTATTAACCGCAGGCGCTCGCAGAGACAAAGACGGCTACTTGTGGGTGACGGGCCGCATAGACGACATGCTGAACGTGTCAGGCCACCTGATGTCAACGGCGGAAGTAGAGAGCGTCCTGGCGGAGCACGCCTCAGTGGCCGAGGCAGCAGTCGTCAGTAAACCCCACCCTGTCAAAGGCCAGTGCCTCTACTGCTTCGTTACGCCCAACGAGGGCAAGCCATTCGACAAGAAACTTCAAGACGAGCTCAAGAAGAAGGGTGAGCTTCACATGTACTCTCTTTGATCGATTGGAAATGGGATAAGTTCGTTTCCGCGCGTGGCGTCGCAGGAGTGAACATTTAATTTTTCATTCTTTTGTAATTAAAGTGAATGAATTCATTTTATTACCTGAAATTACTAATAATTTAAATGATCTTCTAATCAGCGGAGAAATAGTTTCTGACATTAGTCATTAATTGAATGTGAAACAAATTTTTAAAATGTCAATCCTTTGAAAAAGTTGAATGATTATTGATTATTGATTGAATTTTAAAAAAATTAAGCGAGTCATTGTTAAAATTTAAAAGGAAATGTGAAAGCTAAATTACGTAACTACTAAAGCAAAATTTGCAGGATATTCTAAATTTCAAATAAAAAACCTTTTCATTCTATATTGTAATAAATTACTAAGTATTAAAACAAAAGTTTAAAATTTATATAAGAAGAAAATAAGAGCTAATCTGGTAATAAATATATTCAGCAATTCAACGCTAATAAAGAACATGAATACATTCATGGAGGAGTGATTTAATTCACTGCAGTTCCATAACAAAAGACAAGAATACTAATGAGTCAAATATTTATTTATTCCTTATTTAACGGACGTACAATCTTTTTACGTAGCATGTAGTATACTACACATTAATTAACAAATCTTCATCTCTCAACAGTGCGCGAAAGAATCGGGCCGTTCGCCCAACCGGACGTAATCCAGCACGCCCCAGGTCTACCGAAGACGCGCTCCGGCAAGATAATGCGTCGCGTGCTGCGGAAAATCGCCGTAGGTGACCGCAACGTCGGCGACACCTCTACGCTGGCCGACGAGGGCGTCGTCGATCTCCTGTTCTCCCTCAGGCCGCAGCAGGTCTAAGCGCACACGGAGAGTAAGAAGACAAGAAGAAGGAAATAAATCGCAGCGCGTCACCTCGTCTAGCTTGTTAAGTGTAACCGCGTCCGCGCATCTTTGAGTTTTCGATGGTGACGCGACGTCTGTTTACAAGGCACCCGGTGAGGAGCGCAACGGAGATTGTCGCGGCGCGGGCCGACACCCGAATGCTCGTCGCGCTTCGCCGCAAACGGAATCAGTGCAATGTGCTTCGGGCGCTTTTCTCGTGGCCTTGAACGGAGGAGGCTCCTATCGAACGCCGACCCGTGTGACGACATCCTCGCGGACACGATTGCTTTGTAGTGTCGATAATCAACTGAGTCGGTAGAGAATTTTTGTTTAGGGCGGCGCAGCATCGCGGATCCACCCTGTCGTCATGATTCTTCGATGTTAAAATCGCAGAAAATGAATGATCGCTGGTGTTGAAAAATCTATGTGCTATCTCTTTGTATTTCCTTTATTTTAATTTTTTTTAGATCGCTTAGATTAAATTTTTTTTATTGCTACTTTATCGCCTCGAAATAAGAGTGTTAAGTAAGTTAAATGGTAGTTTGAAAATAAAAGGAGTCGTCAGTTCCTTTCTAGGGGTCTTCCGATGGGTTTGCATACCTTTTAAAAGACAAAACGCACGCCTGGCAAAAAAAATAGTAAGGATAAATCTTGTACCGATGCCCTGTTTTACCGACTGGTAAGAAAAAAATCGATCATTTTAAAGGAATTTCGCTTGCAGATGTGCGAAAGAAACTTACCTTGAGCGGAACGCAGAGCTTTAAATTCTTTATTGAGCGATAACAAAAGAAAAGAAAACTGCCGAAAAAAAAGTATACTCAAAATTAATTCACGTAGGAGAATCTTCTTAACTTATCGATCTTAAAAGAAAAAAGAAAATAAATTACTTATCGCTAAACAAGAGATATGTAAACTTTATTAAAAAAAAGTTCGATAAAGCAGGGTATCATTGCACACCTTTTAACTGAACCATATAAAGTAAAAGTTAAAAAAATGGGTCCTTGATGCTGTTATAACGGAACCGTTGCACGACTTTATATACATATATACCTCAGCGCACAGAATGGCCACACAATAGTCGAGATACTTAAGCATAAATATAATGTAGATGAAAAAGAATATTTAATTATGTATAATCATTCGACGAAGGTCGAATATGAAAGTGCAGGTAAATATTTAAAGAGTACATTGTACGTTTTAATCGACGAGCACAACGATTACGGAAACTCGATATTTTTGTCGTCACGCACGAAGCGAGCGATTCATTTTCCGTTGGAATATCGTATTTCCTTGTCTGGATGTCATCGTTTGATGTACGAATTGAAAGAAATTTATGGAAGAGTCGATTTTTTAAACGTAATTTATAATTTGTACTTATTATTTAGAGAAATTTTTAGGTTTGTAAGGAGAATTTTTTTAACGATTCTTTTTTTTCGAATATTCACTATCTACTCAATCTGACATCTACTTTTTTGGTCTATTTTTACGGAGATAAATTATGAAGAAAATTGTAAGCCGTCAATGACAATTATATCTTGTAAAATATTATTTAGTGTCGATATGCTCGCTTATGCTTGTGGAATATCACATTTTAAAAATAAGAACTACGCAGGTAAGCTTTAATGATGCGAAACCTACTGGTTAGGTTTGTCCTTTTTGTTTTTTGTTTTTTTTTTTTTTTCAAGCGTGCATCTGGATGCATAAGAAACGTTCGTGCAAAAAGAAGCCAAAATCTGATATTTAAATATAAAAAAAATGCATCAATTTTGCGCAATCGATGAAAGTTTCAAAAAAGTGATGTGCTTTCAGAAAAATTGCACGTTTAGAAAATCTATTTATAATAATCTATTAAATTTTCGAAACCGGTAAGCTACCGCTTACCCAAATGTGCATTCCGTTATTGCCGCGATTAATTATGAATTAAATTGTGGATATATTTTAATCCAGATGTTGAAAGTATGAATATATACAAAATATTATTTAACGTTGTGGGTGTTTTATCACTGATAAAATGTGCGTCATATATTTCAATTGTATAACGGAGATACGCGTTCTCCGTAAATCGAATTGAAAAGCCTACTCATGAAAGTCTCGCGTTGGTGCGTATCTTTTTCGATGAACTTTTGAAAAAAAAAATTTCTGTGAACATCAATATATATAATCGAGCCCCACAGAAGTGTGAATCCTTCGGCGTATTTAATGTGTTTTGGAAAAATCTCGGCGCAGTCTTCAAGCGAATCATCGCATCTGAAAATTTTAGCCGAAATAAGCTGCACCGGGCATTTCTAAAGTCGACTCAATGTAAATGGAAAATCTGTTTCGGTGTGATAGCTCCTAAGTCGAGAGATACAAGCGCAGGCGCATTTTTGCAAATGCACGAACTTTATTTTCTCCCTACGTGCGAACGAAAAGTATCGATTTCACGGTGATAATGGAAGTGTAGATATGTGTCGAGGGGGGAAATTAAAGAAAAAACAAAAAAAATTGCGATATTATTAATAAAAATAAACTCTCCTACTTTACGGAGCCTCGGCAGCCTCGGGGCTGCGTTACATACATATCATTCTGCGCGGAACAAACTAATTCTAGGTGTGATATATATACATATATATATATTTAATGAAAAAATGCAAAAAATTATATTATCTATATTATAATGAATGTATATATACGTTGAGAAATACATTTATCGTTATGTTAAAAATGTTGATCTGTTTGTCGTTTGTTACTTTTACATGCGTTCATAAAAATTATTTTATCAGTGCTGAACTACATCTCTGTTTGATAATGTCTTGATAACGTTGCTTACATAAATCAGTTGTAATTTTTTCAAAATATTTTACTTTACATCTTTTGTTTTTAATATTTAGTTATAAAAAAAAAAAACTTTTTAAGATGAAACAATGTTAATTTTTTTTTCTTCTTTTTTTTCAGTTAAAGCTACTATATAAACTTTTTGTTTATCATTATAATTTCTTTATGAACATCAAACTGCCTCATAGAAAAAATTGTACTGCAGCTATTGACGACATGATGAAAACGATTGCAACTGTACATCAGCTCCTGTAAGTAATTATTATGTTTTCCAGAACTTGAATCATTATTGAACTTTGTTATCTACATGAACGAAAACTTTAATACTTGCGTACACGGTAAAAAAAAAGTAATACACTAGTATACTATAGATTTACAAGTAACATAAATTACATTTCAAACCCCATCTTTAAGTTGAAAAAATTCAATTACAGAATTTATAGTTCCCGCCAGATCCACTACCTGCCGAGTAAAATACCTGCAGCAAAAAAAATACTGAAACGTCCTCGCATAAAAGAAAACGAGCGAGCACCTCCTGTGCGTGGATGCACCTACACTTACTCGCTACTCGTTCGAAAGTTGTCAAGCAGCGCGGGTGGGGGCCGATCAGCTGATCACGCCTCGGCCGCGCGCGAGGCCGCCTGCTCGCGGCGCTCGCCAGTCCGAGCCCCCGCGCCCCCGATCGCCAGTCGACCCGCGGCCAGTTGGCCGAGTGCCCGCCGGACTCTCTTCTCTCACGGAGCACTGCACGTGTCCGCTCGAAGCTGCAGGATGTCCGAACTCGACCAGTTCTACGAGGTGGTCCTCCAGCTCGTCAAAGAAGGCGGCCAGGTGAGATATCCATACCTGCCTATTAAGCAGTTATCTTTTTTTTTTTTATTGCATAGTTTCCAATTACTTTTTTTTTTTTTTAAACATTTGTTATTTTTGTTGAAGGAGGAAGTTTGCGTCGAGAGAAAAAAGATTTTATAGTGGAGTACAAGTGTGCGCGGCGAGTTATTTTGTATAACGGGCGCTTGATAATATTTGTGTTGAGTCACTTTGCTCTCATTATCATAATTCAGTTATCAGTTTTAACTGAAGAGATAGAAGTAAGAAAAAATTGATGTGCGTCCAAAAATATGGGGTTTTAAAAATTATAGTACAAGGAATGTATAGAAATTCATTAAGATTTATATTTATTAATTATTATTATATTAATTATAGGGTAAATTTTTTAATATTGATATACGTTAACGTTAAAAAAAAGGCTCGTTTACAAATTATAATAATTTAGGTTATTTTCAAACCAACGGAGAGTAAACAGTCGATGCCTTTCGGTATCTCGAAGGTCGCTATCTAAAAAAAGACCTCGGATCTTTTCGCCCGTGAACTTGGGCTCCGATAATTTCAATGCGAACGAGCAACTCGCGTATGGCCCCATCAAATTTCGTACTTAAAATAAATTAACCTCCAATAACCGTGAGCAAACAATCAAATAAATAAATAATCAAAGAAACGAAAATTTCACGTGCAAATTATCATCCCTTAAATAATTAATCGCAACTTATCAACTGATTCAACACACTCAATTCATTTAACATCACACATTTAAATTCAAAGACCAATCAACTTTTAAATAAAAAAAAAAAGTAAATTCAACAAATGTAAGTTAAAAATTCTCCTTAGAAATTCTAAATATACAAACAACATATCTCCTTGACATATATCACCCTGTGAAAACAAATCAGCCCCTAATAAAACGCCTCCTAATTGAAAAGACCCCCTTTTCGAGAGAAAGTGTCCAGAAACCATGGAATCCTCCGCCGCCTCGGAAAAAAATCGGACGGCCGATTCTCGCGCGTCCGGACCGACCCACCCCTGCCTGGGGGTGGAAGAGGGAAGGGATGACAGGTAGCGCGCTTACGTAAGGGTGGAAGAGACGCGCGGATTATCAGCGGGAGTATCGATTTTTCGGACGACTACTCGCCGCGGCCTTTGCACGCGCCTCCGAGCGCCGAAGGTTGCCGCGATACTTAGGGGGTCGATATGGGATGCGTGGGGTGCGCGTCGAAACGAAAATCGACAATATCGACATCAGAATCGAAGAACTGCTCGATGCGTTGTGAAAAAATGTTTTGCATTAAATCGTGAGTTTGTCCGAGTTATATAGAAAATTTCAATTTAATTATTTAGTATCATTTTTTTTTATGTGTGCGATAAAAACTTTGGGATCAAGGTCCACGTTTGTCCAATAGTCCAATAGAGTAACAAACGTATTTGTTTTTAAATTTAACGTACACTGAAAAAAATTTTGGTAATTTTAAATAAATATTTACTTCAATAGTACTCAACTGGTTAAATATTTCTTTAAAACTAAATGAATTTACTTGTTTCTAAATAAATTTAATCGTTTCAAAAAAATATTTAACGTGTACTACTTAAGTAAGTGTTTACTTAAAATTACAAGATTTTTCTCTCATTGTAATTTTTTGTTTGAAACTGAAATAAATAAAAATGTTAAAATTTTAAATTAATATATTTTATGTACACCATTGATTAAAAATCAATTTCAAATTATAAATTTAAGGAAAAACAAATAATACAATCACGGTGATAAATGAAATGAAATTAAAATTTCTAATTATTTCTAATGTTCTTTTTCAGCTTATTCGAGAGAACATAACAAAGCAGAAAAACATTCAAGTGAAGTCCTGCGATGTCGATCTGGTCACGGAAACTGACCAAATGGTCGAAAAACTCTTCATGGACGGTATTTCCGCCAGATTCCCAGACCACAAGTAAGAACCCTCCAAGTCAATTTTAGACTTCAATTTTCCTTAAAAAATGGCAATAATATACATGTAAATAGAATTTTGCATAAAGTCGTGGATATAAATCTACACCTACGTAGAATAAAAATTATAAATAAAAAACAAAAAAAAAATAGTTCGCTGACATTCAACAATTAAACGAAGCTACAGAACCGAATAGTAAACGTCTGAATTGAATTGAAAAAAAAAACCATAAAATTTTAATTGACCCTAAATAAAAGTAGAAGTGTGCGTGTTGATTACAAGGGGTCCGATTGACTAGTGGCATATCACGAGAATCAAAATACGAAGCTGACAAGTCGGGTACAAGAGTCGATTATTCAACTGAAAGTCATTACATCTAAATTAGTTTAATAAGTCTTGAATGAGTGGTTATTTACGAGAGCTACCGCGTTTGCGCTGCGCGCGATCAACTTAGTAACCGATCCGTCGATTATTGTTTACGTTTCAGTAACGTTTGCTTTCAATTTTTCAGAAATTTCGTTTTATTTGCTAATAATATATATAATGAGAATTGTAAAGGGTAGATGTTAATTTATAGTCGTTCATGCTAGACCATAAAAAATTACGATAAAAGATTGTTAGATGATCAGAATTATATTTTAATTTATTTTACTAGTTTGGGGGAGGTACCCCGTAGATATGTTAATTAAACTAATGTTAACGATTTATAATCGAGAAACACTTTCATTAAATTAATTTACAAAGTAGATTAATTAAATTTTTGTTTATCATGATGAATTCTTAATTTAACGATTTTTAATAACACTTAAATTAAAATATACAGAGAGAATTTAAATCCCGCAATTGATCATAACTAAAAGAAATATAACCAATTATTTTGCATAATTGAACATCGAATAAAAACATTATTAACGTATAAATATATAAAAATTTAACTAATGGCCGCTGCCTCTGTAGGTTCATCGGTGAGGAAAATATATCGGAGACAAATCACAAAATCGAGCTGACGGATGCTCCCACATGGATAATCGACCCGGTGGACGGCACGATGAACTTCGTCCACACCATGCCGCACACCTGCATATCCATAGCACTTTACGTGAACAAAATACCGGAAATCGGCATCGTGTACAATCCCATCTTGGAGCAATTGTTCACCGCACGACGAGGCCAGGGCGCTTTTCAAAACGGCAGTCCCATTCACGTCTCCGGCGAGAAGAGTACGTATATAAAATTGTACTTTTTGTACATTTATTTTAGTTACTGGCTACTCGCATTAAATTATTTAATAATTACGTTACCTTTATTTTAATAATTTACTCTTTTTTTTAAGGTTTAAGCAAGGCCCTTGTAATGATGGAAT
The DNA here is from genome assembly GCA_035582955.1 of Sycophila texana. Lineage (NCBI taxonomy): Eukaryota > Metazoa > Arthropoda > Insecta > Hymenoptera > Eurytomidae > Sycophila > Sycophila texana. The sequence continues at coordinate 561 of JAWWEN010015722.1, read as the reverse complement.
TCGGCACGAGTCGAGATCCGGAGAAAGTGAACATCGTCATGCAGAATTTAAAGAAGCTGACTCCTCTTGTGCACGGGTAAATTTCATCGAATTTAATTTCAATATTAGTCCAAAGACTGGTTCTGGATTAATTAAGAAAGTTTCGTTGGTAATTCAGGACTCGCGCTCTGGGTTCGTGTGCGCTCAACATGTGTATGGTCGCGATGGGCGCGTCGGATGTCATGTACGAGTTCGGCATCCACGTGTGGGACATCGCCGCTGGAGATCTTATCGTTAGAGAGGCTGGAGGAACATGCATCGACCCCGCAGGTAAGAGTTAACCATTTTATTTATTCATGTAATTTATTTTTTACTAAAGCAAATTATTAATAATTTAAAAAACGGATAGATAGATCAATTTAGAAAAAAATGTGCATTCAATAAAATTAGGTTGTCGTGTACATTTAAATGATGTTTTAATTAGATTAATTGTAATGACTTCTTTTTAATGACACTGAAATTAGCAGAAGATTCGATGGCAGCCGATTCGAAAAAACCCCAAGGAAATTGCCTAGAGCTTTG
>JAWWEN010015702.1:0-21372 GCA_035582955.1 Sycophila texana | reverse complement strand
AGCGAGGCCGAAAATACAACATTCGCAAAGCGGGAGCGGGAGCGAAAGTGGTACTTTCGTCCCGCTAGGCTGAAAAATAATTATTTATTAAATTAAAAAATTAAAAATTATGGATAGTCATAGTCGCTTCTACGGTCCGGGATCTTCGACGAACGAAGATACCATTTGTTCAAACGTGAACTTAGGGCATCGTTCAATCGCTAACACCGTTCGGAAGATCTGGGTTCAGTCATTCTTGCGTTGTTTAACTCATTCATTGATTCATATTTATTCGAATTTTACTTTACGTTTGATGTACGTCTCATTATACATAGGATGCGTTTACGATTAGGCTCTCTTTGCTATGTTTCTCTTTCGTGATACCGACTCTCTGTAGTACTTTTTACTTACTTTGGTCGTTATGTATCCGTTTTTTCTTACATGCTTCTTGGGCTCTACATAGATATACGCTTTCATGTATAATCGTGACTTTCATTCACATTTTGTAATTCGTTATTATATGTAATTATACAATTTCATTACAACATGGGAATGACCTAGCCCGCGACGACCTCCGACGGGAAACGAGAGGCAATACCCATTCCCGAGAAGCATCGGACTACCCGTGTTAAAACTCATTTCGAAGTTCCTTATATACAAACCGAGTGATGACCTGGTCGCTTGCGAGTAGCGCGGAATTAATCGCATCCATCTAGCGGCCACTTTCAGAGGCTTCTAACGCCCTTATGGTCATTACGGCGCTGTCGTCATCACTGTGAGCGCCAAGTTTCGATTTATAAATCTGGATATAAAAAAAATTGGATTTTCATTGCGGTAATTTTATTAATTGAATTTAAAAAAGTTTTATTTTATTTTACGTAATTTAATTTAATTTAATACTCTTTTTATCTAAAAGGTAATTATAAATCGTTGACGAGAACATTACTTTTATTATTAGTTGCGACATAAACATTTTTTTCTGAGGTATGATAATTTGATCATCGATAAATTAACTAAAAACGAAATTAACGAAAAGTAAAAAATTAAAAACTAAATCTGTTATTCATATAATGACTCCTCGAGTTGTCCTCTTATTATAATTTTCGATATTTCTGCATTTCAAAGATAAAAAATTCGTAAATAAGTACAAAACAAAATCTACCAGTACGACGCAGATTTTGTTACAAAAATTATCAGCAATACACGAACAAAAGAACCACCACCCCCTCTAAAATACGAAACCCCCCAAATTCCTCCCGTTCTCCAACAGAACATGCCCTCGAACTCAATACCGCATCTGATTAACAAAAAAAAAAACCACCCGCACAAAAAAAAAAGAAATAATAACAGCGCAAACCAATTCCATGTTCGTTCCACCATCGCGGAGCCCCGCAGGATCTCCTCGCAGTGTATACACGAGTCCAAAAGGGGGAGAGGCCGAGAGCTCGGCTGCATCCCATAGCATACATGTATACCCAGCAGGAGCGGCGTGAAAATCGGAGAAGCGAACGCATGGACGAGAAGGAGAGAAAGAGAGCCCCGAGAGCGACCGCTGGGCGCCGGTGGTCGAGGAGTGCCCGCCCCGGTCCCAATGAGGGGTAGTGGCGGCCGGTAGGTGTGGTGAGGGTCGGACCAATCGCCGGCCGAGGGTCCACCCACGCGGCGCCCCGACCGAAACCCGCATCATAGACCCGGCGCCGGAGCCGCTCAGTCAGCCTCAACGCCCCGAGTCGCAAGCACGTCGACGCACGAGCGCTGACAGGCCTTCGGCAGCTCTCCGCTTAGGAGTTTGCCAGTTTATACCCTTTTTTTTTTATTTTTAAATTGTTTTCGTTGGTCCGTGGTAGGGACACTCATTTGCGGATTACGTTTGGACTCTGATTGGATCGTACCGATTTGTGGTTTCGGTTGGTGCGGGAGGTACCGGAGGTGATACGCAGTAGTTTTTTTTTTTGCCAGTGGTTGAGGTGGAATGGCGCCGAACCTCGTGGGACCGCTGAGCATGCCGCTGCATATGCACCCGCAGATGTTTTATCAGCAGCATCAGATGGCACTTCATCACTATCAGCAAGGTGAGTTGATTAACTTTTTTTATTTTTTATTCTTGCTGAACAGTCGATTTAGCTGGTGCGGTGCGAGTTTTTCATCTGCGTAGCTTCTAAGGTGTATATATAGTCGTCACTAATTTTTTTAAGATGCAGAATTAATTATTAATTGCATAAGATCGAATTTTTATTCGTCGACTGGTGCTAATGATCCGGTTACAAGTTTTAACTACATTAATTATAAGTTTAATGAAAAATTCAATTCTGCTTCGGAATATTTCTTGATATACACAGCGCAATCCCCTCTAAGTGTATTAACCCTGCCTATATATATTACATTAGTAATAATATAGATACCAAGTATATATAGCTTCTTTATTTTATTGGCGTCATTTAATCCTGCACCTTTTGGTATTTAAATACCTTTGCTAATTAGTGCTCATTAACGTAAATTTCACCCTTGGCAATTACGATTCTCATTTAAATAAGGGATGAACATAACTTATACTATAAAACAGAAGGATTTATATGTATAATACTTGAAATTACACATTCGCAAATAAAGCGATAAAAATGCATTTCCAATGCACGAGTAATTAAACTTCGATTTAAAAAAATTACATCTACCTTTTGTCCGTCTGAATGACTTAATTACCTCGATGGATTCAACAAGCTTCAGTCGAATAATCCTTGATCTATAATTCATTAAAATCATCACATACATTTTTTTCCATAATAAATCCAGTATGAATAAACATGCAATTATTCAGTGCACAAGTCATTAACTTTCCGTAAAAAAAATTGCATCTTCCTTTTGTTTCTCTAAAATTACCCAATTATCCCTATGTAGCCCCAAAATTTCATTCATATAATCCTGCCGATTAATTGCAATCATCACGTTTATTCTTTTTTCCTATAATAAATCCCATACCAATAAAACCCTCGCATAACGTGGGAAGTACCACTCAAGCTGCGCCGCTAAAATCTCCACCTCCGACACGCGGCGGCGAATCAAAACCCATCCTCTCCACACCGCGACTGCCCCGATCCTCCATCCTCCGTTTGGCGAGCTGCCGTAAATGCGGACCGCCGGCGGAAACGAGCCACCAAAGTCGACCCGCTCGCAATTAGATGGCCGTGGACGAGGGCCAGGCGATTGCGTAACAGCCTGCGGTTTCGCAATCGACCGGCTCCGGAAAACGAGCCGCGCGCGCACGAGTTTGCCTGCCTTGTCATTAGCGGGGGCGGCTTCGCGCGCGAAACCCTTCCTTTTTTTTTTTGGTTCCGCTGTCGCGCGACCGCCTCGTTGGCTGCGTTCCTCTTTTTTGTCTTTCTTTTTTTAGGTTTTTTTAAAATTTCTTTTTGTTTGGAGATTCCCGCGCGGTCGCACAGCCGAGCGTTGACGTCTCTCTCGAAGGATGTTTACGAGGGGGTCAGCGGTTTCGGGGATATTGGTTTTTTGCTGGCGGGCCCGGAAATTTAGTACAGGGGGGCTTTTAAAGCGACGAGTCGCTTGATTTTCAACCGACGGGATTGCTTTTTTTTTTTCTTTACGAACTGTAGGGTTGACAAATTTACAGCAACTTTTCTTTCGAAAGTTCTGTTTTAAGTATAGTATTTTTTTTTTATTTAACTTTTTTTTGTTTACATCGACGTAGCGGATTACAAATTTTGGTCTCGAAAGAATTGATGAAGAAGTTGGAATTGTTTTTAACACAGATCAGGTTTTTCAACTTTAACGTCTTAAAAAGAAAGAGTCGTTCGTTTTAGTCGTAGGATTTTTAAAGAATCTGGGATGATAAATATTAAGTAGAAGAGATTCTTACTTGTACCAGCGCACTTGTTGAAACAGTCGAGTTCAGTCTGGCTGCTGTACGAATGGCCATCGTCGCCACACTGTGGATCCCACATTGTCAGTATCTGGCATTTTTTATGGCAGTCCTCTGGTTCATTTTCCGATACGACGACATTGACGGCAAAAATTATGAACGCGAGTAATACTAAAAAATTCTCACATAAATTGCTGCGCGCGTGCGAATCATTAAATAATTCAAAATCGTATTACCTACCTGAAAAAATGATAAATTTCATTTTTGTAGGTTAAACTTTCGGAAATCTAATAAAATCCCATGCACTCGTTGATATCAACGTTTCGAACGGAACAATAACATATATGCGTCGTTGAATAAAGTATCCCTAGAAATATTGAACTTCGTGTTTGAAACATCAAACGAGTTTACGCGTAAAAAAGAAAATAATAAAAACTTATTAAGTTCATTTTAAATCACGCAGATCACGATTTAGTCTGATGAACTTTTTTTTAGCTATTTCGTCATTCAACATATATTATTATCAATCGAGTAATATTCAAATTTGCAACAAATTCCTTATATTCTATATAAAAAAATCAACGATCCTCAAAACCGTGAAGAGTTAACTGGCCTCGTCGTAAAAACCACAAGCCTCGGAGGAGGGCAATTTGTACGAAATCCCACCTTGAACACAAAAAAAAAGGACCATAACCGATATAGACCCGGCGACATTTCCCCGCGAGCGGAAAAATTAGTCGCAGGTCGCGCAGCGGGCCCAAGTCATCCACGACGACTCGATCTCCGCCGCCGATCCTTATCCGGACGCGCGCTCGTATAGGGAGCGAACGGCGTTCGCGCTCTTCAAAGGCCCCGGTCGCCACGGCGACAAGGTGATGTATACCGTCGCACCTTTCCTTTCTCGTGTTCGCCCCCTTGTCCCGGGGCCTCATTAGGCGGCGGACCGGAGGCGCCCCGCGCGGGCCCATCTCTACCTATACGTATGTACATCTATGGGTGTATGCGTGGATGTGTATTGCCATGTACGAGAGAGGCCCGCGCGACGAAAATTTCGGCAGCCCCCGCGGGGACACGCCTCTGCCGTCGGGACGACCTTCCTCAGCCGACCCCGCGGCCGGACCTGGAGAACAGGTTCCGATTTTCGGTGGCGATAACGACGCAGACGCGACGAGATGCCACTGTCGGATTTTCACGTTAGTTACGGCACGGCCCGACGAATGTTGCACGGATATTTCGAACGCCTCTGGGAAAGTCATTGATGCTACTCTTTTTTTTTTAAGTAAGTTTACGGTTTCTTTCGATTTGAGACACTTATGTTTTCGGATGAGCCCGTTTTCTTTTTCGAAGGTGTGAGCGGAGTACAGATATTGCTTGTATATACGAGTAAATGTAATTTGCTTTATTTTTTATAATTTCATTTTACACTGTACGTCTTGGAATTGTTAGTTAATTATTTTTTTATGTATCTTTAGAAATGCAGGCGGTATGCGAAGTATTGCAATTATTCTTTTTCTGCCTCGTTACATTTGCCTGCGTGTACGATTTTTACATTTAAAAGTTGAAAAAGGAATAGCATATAAACGATAACACCTTTAATTCGGGTGGGCAATTTTAAGCAACAATTCTGTTGAATATTATACTCACTGGTTCCGCGGCAATTATTCTGACAGTCTAGATCGTATTGATTGCCGTAAGTGCGACCATCGTCGCCGCAATGCCCTTCCCAGAGGAGTGGAATATCATTATCGCACTTGCACTCTTTTTCTTTTTTCGCTTCTTTTTCTATTTCAGCATTGACACTCAATATTGAGATCGTTAGAAAAACTGTGATGTTTATAGTATTATTAGAAAATTTAATTTTTTTTTTTTAATTGTGACGATACTTAACGATTAAAATTAAATATTTCATTTTATTCTATACAACAGCTGCACTATATTTCGAAAACCAATCGACTCTGTTTTTTAGTGTGTAATTTATTAAACGATATATAGGCAAAGTAGAATATCGCGTGAGCGAACAACGTGCCTTGGTAATAAATGAAATAATAAAAAATAAATAAATAATTATAATGATATATTCAACATTTAATCTTCAAGTATAAGTAATTGGAACATCAAATTAATCGTTTAATTCTGTGGTGTTATTTAATTGACTATCTTCAGGATACATGTTGAACTGAACTGGGAAGACAAAATTTTGCGAAATAAAAGTTCGGGAGCGAATTCTCCGCGCTAAAAAATTCTACGCTTCTTTTTACATAATTTCATAATTCTCATTGCGCAATCGTTTTAATTAAGATAAAATTTATTTTACTCCTTCTGCATTCGCAAAAAAAAAATTCTAGAACGAAGCGTTAGGATTGAATTTTCTTCATGGATTTGCAATTTATCTGAAAATACGTTTGGGGGACTGAAAAGAAATTACGATAAAAATAAAATTTTACGCTCTCCGTCCGTTTCTTTGTAATGCTAAAAGGCGAGATTCGTTACTTTTGTACGGCGCTTGAAAAGAATCTTCGGACTCCAGTTTTTTTTTTTATTTTTTTTTTTATTATTTTTTGTTAACAAAATGCAAAATCAATGTCGAAATCTGTGTAACAACCGATTGCGATTTCTTTTTTGCCGTAAAATTTTTATAACTTGTTTGTTCAGCCACATTTATTGTTAGTCATTGACATAGAAAATTATGACGTGTATGACTAATTTTTCAAATATATAACCTATTATGTTTTTTACTGAGAACCGTAAGTGCAATAATTGTTTACTTTCGATCGGCTAAAAATACGTTTTAAAAATATTTACGTTTACACTTAGCGTACGCTTTTGCGTTAACAATAGCCGGACGAATAGTACTGTAATATTTTTATACAATAACTAGAAAAAAAAATTGTGTTTTTTTACTGACTTTCATACTGATCATTCATTCTTCGTTTCCGAAGATCGTAAAATCGTCGGAGATTGGTACTCCCAAAACGAGCCTCAATTTTCAGCTCGTTGCGGTTTCCGGAAGCCTCGGACTTTTACGTTCATTCCCATGAGTCTTGTTTGTCATCCGTTGCCCCGCGGCCTGCGTCCAGGTCGCACGACAAAATTGATTTTTTTCCCCTCCCTCGAGTCGTCGTCTATAATAATACAGAAGGCACTGTTTGCCGAAGTCCGAAAAGCTGCGGCCTTTCTTCTTACCCGCGCGCCGCAACTTCGCGGCTTGTTTGACTTTTCGACTTCGCGGGACCGCCGCCTCGTTTGTTCGGAAATTTCATCTCATGGGAAAGTTTAGGGATCGAGCAAAATTGACGAGTCCCCTTTGCTCTTTTTTTTTTTTTTAACTCAAATTTCGATGCAAGATAAAAGAAGCGCGCGGGGATCGATTTATATATAAGGAATGAATCGATATATATACAAGGAAAGGCGCGAACTACCCATAAAACGCGGAACGCTTTGATTGGCTCGCGGGATTAAGTTAATCGTGACCGGAGCATATCTCGAATTCTTCACGTTTTTCCGCGCGGACGAAAGAGATTCTAATTAAAAAAAAAAAGGAGAGTCAGAGCGAGATAAATGAAGAGACCACCGAGAAGGCCGATGAGATTCTTCGAATGTGGAGCTTGAAAAAACCATCAAAGTTCGGCCATTTCTTTGATTCGTGAATGTTTGACATTTAATGACATAATACTATGGCCGCTATTTAGACTGTCCTATACCACTTAGTTTTTTAAAATGCTTTAATAATCATCTGTAAAATACATACATATACTACCGCTACTTGAAATAAAAACCAATAAATAATAAGTTTAATTATTAACAAATTAATTTTACTTTACGCTTCATCGCTCCAGAAGAAATTATACTTACCATTAAAAACTTTATACGACGCATAAAAAGTACAGACTAATCGATTAAACGTTAATTTTATTAATGACAAACAAACAAACAAACAAACAAAACGCACCGCAATATTTTCTTACGGCACGATCAAACAAAAACCCGCGCTCCTGAAATTCGCAACCAAAGAAAAAAGAGAAAGAAGAGAAGCCACTCGCGCGCCGGTTCGTCGGGCGCCTCGCGTCCGCTCCGACGACTCCTCTCCTCTCGGCACGATGAAAGGTGCCGCGCACTCGCCGATCCGCACAATCGTTATCTAGCGGCCGTGAAGAGGAAGAAGAATCGCCGATCCCGGCGGATGATCTCACGGCGGTCGCTCACGGCAATTATGCCCGCGCGCCCCCGCGGCGAGCGCGCGCGCTCTTTTTTCTCCCCTCCCCCCCTTCCCCGGCACTGACCCGGGCGGCTCCCCCCTTAATCCGCCATCGACACCTTCGGGGCCCGGCACCCCCGCCGCGTCCGCCAGAGGAAGTGCAACCGACACCGCACGGCGCAAGGGGCACTTCTCTCTCTCTCTCTCTCTCTCTCTCTCTCTCTCTCTCTCTCTCTCTCGGGGCAGATAATGCGTCCTCGACGGAGAGGCGGATTATCGGACTCTTCCGCTTTTGCGTGCGCGCGCGCGCGGGGATCGCATTCCGAGCAGAGCCGCCGCCCCCGCGGGCGGCCGACGCCTCATCGCTACAGTTTTCTCGGTCAAACGCTCCGCCGCGCGGCTCAAGAGGCTCCTGCGGCCTATACTCATTGTTTTTCAGGAGGTGAGGTACCGATTTTTGCGTCGAGGAAGGATGAAGAAAAAAGGGAAGAGAGCTACTCGTCGCATCCTTTTCTATTTTTCTATACGTTTTCCTGGCTTGACGAACGGAGCGCGTGCAGATTTGTCTTAGGGAAAACTTATATGGTAGTGTAGTGTAAGTGTTATAGTAGTATCGTCGAGCGATCCGAGTGTGGAAAGGAAATTAGCGCTAATGCTCGAGCGATAATAATTACACTTGACCCGGGCAGTAAAGTTTCGAAAGCTTAAACCGTTTAGCGGACGCGCGTACGCCGCCCGCCTTTTTCTCACATTAGTCGATCGCTTAAGCGTCAATTAACGGAGCAGATTAGATTAGCCCGACGCGACAAAATAAAGAGAAGGAAGCGTCCGATCGGCATCTCGGTGTATTGAAACTGACAAAATGTAAGCGTTGTAAAATCGAGCCCCTCGCAAGCTAATGCGCCGACAAAGAGTTACATCCGAGAGGGAGTGGGGCGGGGGGTGGTAATTAGGATTTGCAGCGGTAAGGATAATGCAAGGTAATTAGATGAGCGGAGGAAGTAAATAGGCTTGGGCCGCTAATTGCCCGTCGGACCGAGGGAAAACAGAGGGGGAGTCGGTCTTGCGAGCGGTCGTAAAAATTTTGGCACTGAGAGAGAAAGGCCCCCCTGGGTCCGGGGAGGAACCCTCGGCTACGGCGTCGTCTAATTGCCGCATTGTTGGCACGTCCATTGGTAATGGACACCTTTATTGAGACGGCGCCACGGATGTAGGCGCGCGCAAAACTGCCTCCATCGTAGTGGACTGAAATCGATACCCAATTGTGCGCTTTTGCTTGCAGATGAGATCCTGGCCGCGGGATCGGTCTGGCCGACGATGCTCGGAGCGCCCGGCACTGGACAGCGGCTGCCCGACGACGTTAAAGTCGACCTCGAGAACAAGAAGCTCTGGCAGAAGTTCCACGCCGAGACCACGGAAATGATCATCACCAAGAATGGAAGGTAAGGACGAGCATTTTTATTTTATACAAAAAATTTAGCTTTGCTTAAGATATATACCATGAAAATTAATGCATTTTGAAAAACAAACTTACTTTTGGAGGAGGTCCATTATTCTCCCTAATTAAGTATTTATTTTCCGTTATTTACGACTGTCGGTGAATCATGAAGGCGTTTTACTTACTTATACAATTTAAAGCGATTTTAACGACAAAATTCAGTTCTTACTTTATAGTCCCGTTTAATAATTCGTTTTCTTTTTTTTTTTTTCAAAATATTTTGTATTATACATTGATATTACTTTCGCACTGAAATAAACTTCCTTAAAAAAAAAATGAATAAATAAGATACTAGCATTAAAATTTCGGAGCGCTCGCAGAGGAACCCTTTAGGTCTTTCCACCCTCGACCTCGAGAACTTCGTCGCTTAAAGTATACACCCAGCGATGTCGAAAATCGCGCGGCCCACAATGGACCCATCGGAGTGCGGGAGTGGGTCCTGCTTTTTCCCAGGGCAAAAGAGTGCGCCGTTCATTAGTACCTACCGGGGGCGGGATGAGGGCCGCTTTCGCGCGTATAATCCCCCGCTCGCGATAATCTGATGAGCCCGAAAGTAAGCGATACCCTGGGCAAGTGCGGCGCCCATTGTCACTCGGCCGCCCGCTAAGTGTCTTCCCTCTTTTTTCCTCCCTCTCTCTCTCTCTCTCTCTCTCTCTCTCTCTCTCTCTCTCTCTCTCTCTCTCTCTCTGCTTCTCTAGCTACCGAGTGCCGAAGGATGTGCCCGCGTGGCCGAGTGAGAGAGAGAGATAGAGGGCCATCGTCGGGTTCTCACGTCCCTCCAGGCAGAGGCGGCCTGACGCCTTTGTCGGGCCCCTTTGCGACGGTCGCCGAGGTGTCGCCGAGTGTGAAATCTCGCAGTTCCGAGCTTTACGCGCGATGCGCCACGATCGAGATGACGGGCCTTCTGAAGCTGCGGGATCCCAATGAGAAAGGCGCGGGCGCTCAGTGTCCTTCTTTTTCGGCAGTTTAATTATTAAAATATTTTTATTCAGTCTTTTGCCTATACTTAATATCTATCATTTCTTTTTTTCTTTTTCGGAAGCAGACGTATTCACAAGTCACATCTATATTGGCATAGTTCAACGATTCTATTTATTAATCAATAGTCAACGAGCTCCAATATCTACTTCGAAACGTATAAAGAAAACTACTAAAGCAAAAAATGCATATAGAAAAGAAAGATTTTTAGAATTTTAAAATATTTTTATTCAGTCTTTTGCCTATACTTAATATCTATCATTTCTTTTTTTCTTTTTCGGAAGCAGACGTATTCACAAGTCACATCTATATTGGCATAGTTCAACGATTCTATTTATTAATCAATAGTCAACGAGCTCCAATATCTACTCCGAAAAGTATAAAGAAAACTACTAAAGCAAAAAATGCATATAGAAAAGAAAGATTTTTAGAATTTTAACGAAACAATTATATCCAGGCCCAATTCCTCGCGGGCGTACGCGAGTCCGCTCGTCCGTATATATATGTACACCCTTCGAAGCTTTTTCATAAATCATCGCTTCGGCCAATGAGCCTTAGCCAGCGCCAAATTTCATCGGCGGTATAATATACGCTCCATAACGGCGTGTGTGTATATATTCGGGGCACCGCGCGCCGTGAATTCCGATGGAGGTCCCGCGCTCCGAAACACACTCCTACGTGCGCGCACACATTTACTATACCCGCCGAACGAGAAAAAAAAAAAACTAATAACGACAATTAAAAAAGGAGAGAGAGAGCAGTATGGGCACGAAGAAGCGGAAAAAGGAGAAGAAAAGAGAGAGAGAGAGAGAGAGAGAGAGAGAGGCACGAGGGTATACCCCTCGAGAAAAAAAAAGAGAGGCTCGGTGTCCCACGCACAGGGGGTCCGAGCTCCGCCGGCGCGACGGCGCCTCGGACTACTTTCCTCTTTGTCTTTGGGTCGGCCGCCGCCGCCGCCGTGGCGCGCGCGCTAATATCTGTGACAAGATGCGGCCCGCCAGATAAGCCGCGCGGCTCGTCGTCGACTTTTCACCGTTTCACCTCCAATTAACGGCGGCCGTAAATTTTCGCCACGACTATGCGCGATCCCGTGCCTGGTTAAGGGCTGCCGGAGGACGCGCAATCGGAGTTTTATGAGCGATGTCGAAAATTAGAGGGATGTTACCTTTTGGGAGTTTTATGAATTTTCAGTTTTACTTTGTAAAGACGGAAAATTCTTTATGAAATAAATCAATCTCTTAATTGCATAATATCTGTGCGAGTGTCTGTTTATATTTATTTCAAATTTTTCGCTAAATAATTATATTCTATAAAAAGTAATTCGTTGATTTTACTTTTCTACGGCTTGAGAAGGTTTCACTTTACCGATTGATATTATGATATACTTTTTGTTGTTGTGATCGCGGGGGGAAGACGATTCGCTGCTCTCTTCGAAGCTGGAAGAGCCGGTGGAATTGTCGTCGTTTTCGTCGTCGTCGTCGTCTTCATCATCCTCATGGAGTAAAGGATCTGGGAGGCGAACGATTTTTGCAGTATCCTTTGTATAACACACGCACCTCTATAAAAAGTAGCAAATTGAATTTTGTTTAACAAAAAAAAAATAATAATAATAAATTAATAATAAAAATTTTACAAAAAAAAAAAAAAAACACAGAAAATAGAGCTTACCGCGTGTTTCTGGGTTGCATATATTGTAACAGGCCAAGGTTTGTTCGGAATCGAAGGTTTTGCCATTGGTCCCACACACAGGATTGTATTTGTACAGTAACGTGCATTCACATTGCCTTTCACGACGATCCTCGACTTCACGATGACGACGGCTAGGCCTCGATGCGGTAACCGTGCAAACCAGTAACACTGTAAAATTGTTAGGAAAGTGATGAAAAAATTGGTAGAATTCATTTTTTAGGACATTTTTTAAATGTTTAATTCATTCATTAAGACAAGTGCAATTTAAAATAGGTAAATAGAATTTATAATTGTATACTTACGAAAGAGAACGGCGAGCTTCATTTTTAGTCTTACTTTTAAAAGTTCACTTGAAGAATTATAAATTTTAATTGTCAATTTGTGCTTAATATATAGTGCTATCCCCTCTCTAAATTAAAAATGAATTCGTGCTAAATGGAACAAAATTTCAGGAGACAAAAAGATTGAATATTAATCAATACGTTTTTATTGGAATTATTGAGGAAAAAAATTCCATTCGCTTTGCGTAATTGTTCGGATTAAATAATTCAGGTCTACAAGAATTCGCCAATTTTGTAAACAGTCTGCCACATTTCGATAAGAAATATTAAATTTTATTAAATTTTCGCAACTGAAAAATTAATGATTAGGGCTGCAGTGTGAAACGCAATTATTGGGACTAACGGATCTCTCAAATGCATGCAGTGAGAATTTTAAAATAACGTTGCGCGCGTGTAGTTTTCGGAATTTCGAAATTTCACGTTACACACCAGTTTCGATAATTATAAGTGTATAACTCTTTATACTAAGATAGTAATGAAAATTCTTTCACGTTTTTCATTACACAATCTTTTATTATACTTCGCATATTTCATTTCTTTTTGAATCAATATAAATATATAAAACTTAAAACAAATGCATAAAACTATATAAAATTTATTACAAAAATTTACTATAACATCCACTTAAAACGACGTGTAATAAACTGTTAATCACAAGGCATCCGTAGCCCCTAGAAAAAAGAAGGATCGACCAAAATCACGAACCGTTTAACTTGTCATTGACTCACTTTCGAGTTAAATTATCGCCTCGGTCGAACTTTTCCGTGCGCCGGTGGGAACGCACGCATAACCCACGCCGAAAGAGCGACGCGTGATTTAATAAACCGCAGCAAAGAGGCCGGCCGCTCGCTCGCGCGACGCCTAACGCGAACCGTCGAAAGAAGGAAAAAAAAAAAAAGAAGAAGTACAAGAAAAAGAGAAGCGCTATCTTTAATGAAAATCGAACTATCGGCCGGTGAACATAAACCCCGAGAGGCGACATCCGAAAAGCACTAAAATTTACATACGGCGGCGCGAGCGAGAGAACCCGAGGCCCCGACTCCTTTTTTTTTTTTTTTTCGTTCCCCGGTCGACGCCGAGGCGCGAGGAGGCGCTAAACCCTCGGGACCGTCTGGCGCCGAGGATAAAAAAAATCCGTGATGTCCTGCTGCGTTATGAGTATTACGTAAATTTGAATATATTCGGCGGGCTGCCCTCCCTCGGTCATATAATTTCGGAGCGTCGCCGCGGCGGGCATGCGCGAGGTAAATTATGCCCGAGGAGCAGCGGCTCGTAAATTATCGCTCGGCCGGTGCCTCGCAGTCGGAGATGATATTTCTTCTCCTCGGTGAGTCGTCGTTTTGTGATGAGCCGTTCGAAAGGGGGGAAGGCCGATACGCCGAGCGCAGATCCGCCGGGGTTCCGAAAATCGCGGAAGTCCTGCGACTCTTTCTCGCGCTTTCGATTAGATGCCCTATTATGCGCGCGCGTTACGCGAAGAGTGATATAATAATCTAAGTCGAGCGGAATCGGCTATCGCGAATTGGCCTTTCCTTATCTTACTTGCTCTTTTCAAATCTCTACTTTCCGAAAAAAAAGATTAGATGAATCAACTTTCCAAAAATTACACTTCAGGATGTTCAATTATATATATAAAATTGCTCCAAAAATAATATATCCTTATCGTCATTCCTAAGCGCCTGAATCATCTCCGCAGAAATAAGTGATGATAAAATAGAAAAAAAAAAGTATAAGGGCACTGTACAACGATGAGGAATGAAACCAGCATCTGATCGCCAGATTCCTATGGATGCACCCACCGCACGTGCAAAACTCACCGTCGCCGGGTGAAGCAAAAAGTGCCTGGCGGCCTGTTACGGGAAGGCAAGAGGTATATATACACAGAGTTGAGGGGCCGAGGCTTACCGGGCGGTCCGCGCGGCGGGCGTCAACAGGCGGCACACGTGCCGCGCATGTGTCCCGGAGGTGCGCCAAGCCGATCAGTATTCCGCCGCACGGATTTCCACTTTTCGCGCGCGCGAGACTACTGGAAATCGGCGACTGCTTTATTGTCGCGATTTCCGGCCGCCACACGTGCGAAGTCCCGCCGCGACTTCTCTGGCTTGTGTTTCCGAGCTCCTCCAGGCTACTTAAGCCTCGGGGGAGGGATGATGCTCTCTCGCGTCTTTTTCTCTTTCTCCTTCAGCTTTCCTTTCTTCTGCCGGTCCTTTTTTTCTCTCTCTTTTTTTCGGCTCGAGTGGACGGGGGCTACTTAAGTCCGCACGGGTGCGCCGATGATATCTCCGCCGGAAGTGCGCGGAGACACTGGACGAAGTCGGAGATTTCGGCTTTCACGATATATACGCCGCTGGTTCACTGTGTCGCCTGTGCTTTACGAGGAGGACCGCGACGTGACTTCGAGAGGACTACTGTTTTTTTTTTTTTTTTGTGTGTTCACCCCGCCGAAGTTGCTTAATTAAATCGCTTCCTTTTCCGTGACTTCTGCCCGATACTTTCTCGCTCCTTTCTTTTTTCTTTTTTTGTATTAACTTCTGCGCTCCGTTTCGTTAAACTGCGACGAGATCCTCTGTTTTTTTTTTTTTTTTTTTTTTTGTCGAGGCATTTAAGAGCGCCGAGCAAACAACGAATCCGATGCCCCCCCAAAAAAGGGACGCGAAAATTGCACGGCCCCGCGGCGCTCCGAAAAGAAGTCAGCGCTTCCGTGAAGGAGCTGCAGTCCGACCTCGAGCGCAAAAAAAGGGCTACAGTGCGCCGTTGAAGTGTATACAAAGTGCGCGCGTGTTCGTCGCCCGTCATCTGCTTCGAATATAACGTTTTTCGGCGCGAGCGCGCGCCCGTCTCTCTCCTTCTCTCTCTCAGACATCAGACGCGCCGTACACGTGTTCGCGGTAGCACACGCGACTCCCCCGGAATCTTTTAATTTTTTTTCTCTCTCCGGGCCGGCTGCCCCTTTCTCCGCCACGGTTTATCGGGCCGGAGGATCGCGCCGAGGAGGACGGGAGGAGGAGAGAGAGAGGAGTTTAAAAAAAAAAAAAAAAGGATGAACCGCCCGGGCGCCGGCGAGCCGCGGCTGTCGCGGGAGATGCGTTGGGCGCCTCGTGATTAGCCGCCTTCTCCTGTGTAACTGTTTTTGTCAAGGAAATTTTAATGATTTCGGTAGCTACGCTGCTTCGGCGGTCTACCGATTATAGAGAATTTTCTGTCGCACCATGACGATCTATTTGGATTCTCATTACCCACAGATAAGTACCTTGGATCTGTTCCTTTACAACGAGGATATACCGTCGCATGTAACGAAAAAAGCATATTTTTATTTGATACTTTTAGAATTCTAAAGTAAAATAAATTCTTACAAAACCTGATAAATGATGTCAAATGATACCACAATAGTTTATCAGCTTTTGGAAGAGTTTACTTTAATCTAATGCTTCAAAAATTACAAATTAAAACAGGCCTTTTTTTTTAAATTTTATACTTTTCTTCTCTCTAAATTCCTTCCAGTGAGATTCGCTAAATTACCAGTGAAATTCACTGGATTTATTTTCTAGAGTTCGTTAGAGGCGACAATATAATAAATCATTAAAAAATCGATTTTTATTTCCCTTTCCTGGAGCGCATCAGTATAAATCCACTCGTACACCAGATTCGCATCTTCATGACGTTTTAATGAACACGGCGCGTTGTCCGCAGAATCGGAATCCCCTCGCTATAATCTTTCTCGACGCATCTAAAGCCAACAAGTCCGTCCCCGCCATTAAAGTACACTCGGGGGCGCTTTCCCGAGTCCCGCCACTCCCCTCCGTGAAACCAAAAAAAAAAAAGAAAGAAGAAAATAATAATCGACCAGTGAAATTCCCGAAAGTAAGTCCAGAAGCCGGGATGTGTATATCCCCCGAGAGGCGCATCCTCGTATCTCGGTATCTCGTGCGTGCACTCGAGGCTCGGCGGCGCGATTAGCCGAGCCACGCGTTAATCGCGCGCACATGCGGTAGCGCCGTACGTGCGCCGGCGGAGAAAGCGATACGTGCGGCAGATACGGCCCCGGGGCCTCTCTCTCTCTCTCTCCTCTCCTCCGGCCGAAAAGTCGACTCGCCGGAGCCGGGGCCTGGCGCCGGCGGCCGCCTAATCTCGCATTCTCCGCAGGCCCCGGCAGCTCTCGAGAGGCCCTCTCGACGACCCTTTGTCGCTCGGCATTCTCTCCGGCCCGCCGTGTCTTCATTAGGTGTGGACACGGATTTTTTTTTTTCTTTACCGCCGATCGCCTCCCTCCTGTGCTCTTCTTACGCCGGCGCCCCGAGGCTTCCTGCTTCGCACCGCGACTCGAATTTTCAAACAATGGGGACATTTCTCTTTACCATCTCCCGCCCGGAAGCTTACTATATATATCCAAAGTTGAATTACTGAAAAAACTACGAGAATTATTAGTACACTTTGATAAAAGTATTGTAAAAATTATTATCTTTATGGGAACTGGACCGCAGACTGAGATCTCCAATAAAAATTACCGTATTCTAAAGTAAATTTAGCTGTATTTATAGCATTATTTCCAATACTGTCCAGTAAAATTTACTATGTTTATGGCTAATTTTACTGTAGAGGATCGTAATTTTAATCCGAGAGTCCAGTTTGTGATCGCGTTCCCACAAAGATAGTAATTTTCACAATACTTTTTTTTCTCAGTGTGAATATCGCTAAAAATTTGTGGAATGAGAGCTTCACTGTTTAAAGATTAGTGGAGCAATTTTCTACAAATTTTAATATTTCTTTCACTAAACTCAATTTAAGACGCCAACGCGTATTGTGAAAATTTTTATTATCCAAAATCGCCTTTATCTTCTTTTCTTTTGCGTATAGTGTGTACATGCGCGTGTCTTAAGAGACTTTTATGCTGCGAGAAGTTTCGTGCTTGGGTTTTTACCGCGTGCGACTCTCGTAAAATCTAAAATATACACACGCAGAATATTAAAGCACTTATGAGATTATTGTTTTCCGCCGAAAGACGCACGTGGAAGTCCCGAGGGCGACGCTTACCACAGGGCCGACTGTTTGATCGGCCCACTCGAAAAGCAACGCTCGGCTTAAAACCGTTCTTACTCTCAATTAAGCGCTTTTCCCTGAGCCGAGTAAACATGAGGGGCCGCCCGGAAAAAGCGCAAGCGCCCATCACACGGAAAAAGAGGAAAATCCCCGAGCGAGGTCAGTTGCGCATGCACCACCGCCGGGGAACACGTGTATTCGTAAGATGCGAGCAAACATAATTAGGAGCACTCAGGTGGGCTTTTCGGGGGGAACCGGGGAAAATTCGCCCTCGAGGCCCGGGGGTGAAGAAGAAGTCGGAGGGGCCCCGGGCGCATTGACTTTTCGGACTTGACTCACGGGATTAGCCGAGTTTCGCGTCGAGATTGTTTGCGGAGGCTGGGCGGGCACCTCTCGAAGGAGAGACGCCGCGATAACATCAAAGGATTGCGAGGCCGAGGCTGTGCACTCCGACGGCGCCAGCCTCTACTCTCCAGTATATGCGAGGTACTTTGTCGCGATGTCCATTTCGGCGACCGATTTTTCCTTCGTTAAGTGCAAGGTCAGGCCATCGTTTCTATATCTCCGTTGATACTGAACGTCTGAGATTTTCAGTTCACTTCTTTTTTTTTTTTAGAGGAATTTTTGTTGAAATACTTCGGCTTCAAAAAATTTTTGAAAAACGATTATTCTTTGTTGTACGCTTTAAAGTGCGTACTTGAATTTCAATTAGATGTGTTGAAACAGTGTAGTGCTTCTTAGAAATAGTTTTATTCATTTTACTGCTTATACTGAATTATTAATTCTTTACGAAATTGCTTTTATTAATATTTTACGTTAAAAAATTGTATTGAACAGGTTCGCTCAATTTTCAAGTAATATAACAGCGGTAAAAAAAATTAAGCAAACAAAAAAAGAGAAATATACAAACGATGTTAAAGATTGCAATAGAAAGTTAATATATTCGCAAAATGCGAGTCTAATCCCTTCTCGCTTTCCTCTCCTTTGTCCGGCGCATTTGCCCGATGCGATCTGGGCTTTTCGTCACCAGAGCAGGGGTTTTCCCGCCTCGGCCTCTTGACTTTGGCAAAACACGGGCATTACGTGCCCACTCGAGAGGCCCGACGCGGAGAGCCATCCTCCGACTTTCGTCCAGTCATCGTCGGAACAGACGCATAGTTAAAAACCCAAGCCGCCTGCCCTCCGTCCACTAATGTATTTTCAGTTAATTACCGATGGCCCCGGCTGCCCTTATCTCCCATGAAAAATGTTTAAACTACTTTCTACGCAGAAAACAGCCTCGCCTCTCGTATGCTCACCGCAACTGGCAGAAGTCCTCGTCAAATCCCTCATACTTACACGGACTCATCCGTTACTCCCTGCGCGTTTCATCGGTTATATACCACAAGGAAAACCCCATTGCGCCCAGGGAAAAATTTTTGCGCAACCAAAGTACCCACGTACCATGTACGTATTATACCTCCCAGATTTCTCGTCCACGCAAGCCTTTTGAAAATTGCGCCAGAGGTAAAGATCGATCACTGGTGGCGTGGCGGCATTAACTGCGTAATCCGGGGCGCCCTCGATTTTCCCCGGGAAAATCGCGCCGCTATAATCTGCGCGCCGTGCCCGCAGTCAGGGCCCGGCGCCCGGGGCTGATCCGCACGCGCCCCACGCACGTCGACTCCACGCGCAATGCGGGGAAGCCCCCCCCTCAGCCACTGTAAGTCCACTTACGTGACCGAAGGCGCAATCTCGCGCGGGAAATTCCTCCGGAAATTCCACGGAGCGCGACGATGGCGCCGGGCCCCATTTAGGCAAATCGGAGGTGCCCCGGGGCTTTCGGAAATTTTAATTGCCCGCTCGTCGGGGGAGGGTTGCGCGCGAGCCGCCTATGGCGCCGGGCGAGTGCAGAGGGGCCCCTCGTTAGCCGCTCATTTTTCACGGCGAGCGTGTGTAAGTGCCGTGTCCGGCCGTCGCCTTTCTGCGCTGCTACTCGCATTTTCTGACTCATCCCCGCTCGCGAGCCGCCCCGGGCTATATATACTAAGGCTCGTGAGAAATCGCCTCGGTCAGGTGTAAGATGCTATTATAGACTGGACCGACGTTTTTTTTTTTCTTTTTTTTTTTTTGCCTCTTAGCGCGCGGGCCCGCGGTATTTTCACACTCGGGACGAAATTACACGCGTGCGGTTTCATTTTTATTGCGCCTTCATGGTTCATTATTACAGTTTCAGCAGCGTATCGCGTATATTTCATTTATTTTATTTTTATTTAATCAACGGGAATAAATATACGCTTTGTATATAAAAAAAAATGTAATAACAGTATTAATAGTCGCAAATTGGACAGTGAACATAAAATAGTTCGACAAAATATTTAGTTAATTCAATGAAACCATTTACTTGGCACAATTTAAAGATATATTTTGTTGAATTTATTAATTTTTTTTCAATGTATCAAATATCCAATTGAGCTAATAAACTATGCAAATATCCTTCTATAACAGACCTGACCGTTATACTTCGTGAACCGTGAAACTATTCTATTAATTTAAAAATTCTCAAGCAAAAAAACGACATCCTGATAGGCTTATAAAGAATCTCTTAATTATACCCAAAAAACCTCCGAAAATCATCGACTTCCTCCTCACTTCCCGACGCCGGTACACTCATTAGCCCTGTCTCCTTGAAAAAAAAAAAAAAAATCTACACCCACCCATCGCGCCTCGCCTGTATCCCACATTATACGCTCCTCGGAAAAAATCCAAATACAAGGCATCGATGGAAAAAAACGAGGGCTAATAGACAACAAATTTTTTTTTTTTATTTCAGACGCATGTTCCCGGCGGTGCAGTTGTCAGTCTCGGGTCTGGAGCGTCGCACGCGCTACTGCGTCCTGCTGGAGCTGGCCCCGGCCTCGGACCGGCGCCACAAGTACGTCGGGGGCGTGGAGGCGGCGGGTGCCGGTCGGCCGGCGGCGCCGCCGCGGGGCTGGACGTCCGCCGGGCCCGCCGAGCCGCAGCCGCCGGTCGAGCGCCGGCTCTACGTGCACCCCGACAGCCCGGCCACCGGCGCCCACTGGACGCAGCATCCCCTCAGCTTCTCCAAGCTCAAGCTCACCAACAACGTCGTCGAGGACCACAGAAACGTAAGTAGACACGCCCACCCCCCGGTGCGCCGGAACCGATTTCTCTTTTTACGCCTGTCTGCGTGTATGTGTGTATATATTATATCCTACGGGGATGCTATATGTGTGTGTGAGTGTGTGGTCTAAGAGCGAGGAGCTGCGTAAGGTTTGCCTCTTTTTCTGGCTGTTTTACTTTTAATTGCCGGGGATACGCCCATGTGGCGCGCAAGGGGTTGATCCTCCGTGTTTGTTAAATTTCGAGACGGTTTTTATGGGGTGGGAGGGGAACTCCAGGCACCTGTTGCCGTTGCGTCCTTTCGTGATGCGCGCAGCCTCATTTTTTTCCCGGGTGCTTATAGGTATAATTTGGAAATGATGGAATGGCCTTTCCTTCGACTGCTCGGGACCTTTCTTTTTTTCTTCCATAAATTGAGAATGCTTACGATTATAGTTCAAACGTAGAAAGGGTAGAAATCTGCTTGATAGTGTTAATAAAACTCTTTTAATAAAAACATAAGCGAAGTCCGCGTTTTTTATTTTATCGACTTACCAGATGCAACTTTTTGGAGCAACGTTTCTCTGAAGAAAACAGATAGAATACACGGAGAAAAATATTCCATTAAAAATTACTATAGTTTTACCTAAAGCGAGGACAAACTGGAACTATAAAAAAA
>JAWWEN010015652.1:0-21403 GCA_035582955.1 Sycophila texana | reverse complement strand
GGTAGGGAACGTGATGATTTCATCATGAAAATCGAATCGGCTGCTATCGAATCTTCTGCTAATTTCAGTGTCATAATCACTAAGCCGTTTACCCCTATATAATTTTAAAACATTTTTAAGAATTCATTTTCATTCATTTTTAGGTAATTATCTGAAGCCACATTTAAAGGTGTTGGGATCCCATTAAGGAGATTGATTAGAGTACGCAGAAAGTCAAAACATCAATTACATATTAACGCATGTGCAAATTGCGACACTCATTCTGTCTTTATGGTAGATCGAAAACGGCATAATTTAGACAACTATTTAAATAAAATAAATACTTTCACGTATTTATACTTATCCACTTCATATTTGTATTATCAATAAATGATTCTCAAACATTGTTTTTATAATAAACTCATTTTCAACGCATTGTTTGTCAATTGCTTTGTAACAAGTAAAAGAAATAAATCTTCCTCGAATGAGCTCTTTCTTTCCGCAAGTTTTATAGTATACTGCATTTTATCACGATCTATCTATTAAATTCTTATACTACCAAATTTAGGCAGTAACCATAGTAAGTCAATTTTTACCAAGTTATAATAGAAGAAAAATAAATCAACACACTCACATTTCTAAAAAAATAGAAAAAAAAATAGTTTCTTCCAAAGATTCGTAGAAATGTGTAACTTGCCGAGAGCAAGTTTCGCGAGGAATCGAAGGCTGGCAAGCATCCACGGATAGGCTCGTCCTGTCTCTCCTTCGTTCTCCCCTCTCGAAGTCTTGGGCGTCAACCTGAGAAGCGCGCGCACAGCGACTTCTCTCGGCGGTGTTATTGTACGCGGGGACGCCGCTCCACGCCCAGTAGACCTAAATACAAAACACAGCTTCTCATTCTTCTGCCGTTTTCTCGCTCCTCCAGGTTCGTCAACCCAACCCCACGAAAAAAAAACTACAAACAACGCCGACAAAAATGCAGCTCCGGCTCGATAGTTAACCAGCGGCCTCATAAAATAGATCGTAAAAGAGCGCTCGAGAGCAGTGGCATTTGAGGTTATGCGCGAAGGACGCGCACACGTGCGCGCTCCTCTTAGCTGCGTATACACACGTATATATATATTCACTTGCAAGCGCGTACGCTACGTATTATAGCGTCGTGCTGAATGAAGCTTCGCTTCGCTCCCCTTCTCCATCGATCTTCCCCCTTGCTTCCCCGCGCCGGCTGCGTCTGGCACCCCCACCACCTCCCGCTTTATTTTCTCTCTCTCTCGCTTCCTCTCCCGTGCGCGAGCGCAGCCTTCATCCTCTCCCTATTCCCCTCGGCGTCCCATCCCCTCCACTGAAGCGTCCGCGTTATCCTCATGTTTTCTTTGTCTGGCGCGCGTTTGTGTACGTGCTACTCCCACTTTTACTACGGGTAAAAATAAACAGCTCCACTTGAAAATCGCACTCGAGCGTTGACTGATAACGCTTCGCGTGTGTTGATTTTCTTTTGGATTTCGATGGATTTTCGAAGTGCGTGCACTCGAGCGCACGCGCTACTGCGGGCTGATTGATCGTCGCGACAAGTTCAAAATATCGATGGAAACGCCACGCGCGCCCGCCTATTTTTGACGCGCTCGACTAATTTTACAGTTTCTCACGTAAACAGAGAATTGGCAACTTATTTGCCTTAATGGCAGGAATTGGCAGGTGTACTTATTATTTCAATTTGAATAACCAAAGAAGATTAGGTTTTAATATCATTAATATCTTAACAATCGTAAGTTATTAATGATCTAAAATAATAGTAACTGTTCCTATTACTCTAGCATTTGTTAAACAAGCGTCTTAAAAAAAAAAGAATAGAAATACTGTTCTGACAGATTTGCGAACATCAAAGATTTTGCTATAATCAGAGAAAAAAACTTAATGTGAATTAACGCCTGTCAGGTAGAAATCTGGCCATTTTCAGAGTCGCTTCTGCTCTCGGACACTGCTTTTTATAGCTTTTCCTTGTGTGAGGAATATTTTATGTCAATCTGTACTTGTGAGTATATTCGGAGATGGACCGACAGGCTAAGTCCAGATGCGCGGTTGTTATAAACATCCAAGACGATAAGGACACGGCCGGACCAAGCAGCCAAGCATTATGCGTTGGCTACGAGAGCAGTTCAGCCTGGGCCACCGTGAAAACCAGTCATAATTATAATATTGTCGAGACATTGTCGTTTATAATTGAGATTACGACTTATAAAATAAATTAAAATTATCAAATATTAAGGAAACAGCTTTATTATATTAAAATATTTCCTACACTTGGTTCACTCTTCGCGTATGGAGCTAAGTACTCTAGTCGCTATAGCGTCCGAGGCCGCGTGGCGGCGCGCGCGCACAGTGAAAATCTCGCAATATCGTTTCTCTTCCTCCGCGCTTCCGTTCGCCGGAGCCATCGCCCTTCTCCCACCACCACGCCTCTCCTGCGCGGACGACGCCGCCAGAGCGCGGGAAACGTCGGCGAGCGCCGGCGGAACTTGTACGGCCGTCCTTCGCGGTAGTTAACTCGCGCTGCGTAGGCGGCAATGCCCGGGAGTGTTTGTAGGTACACGAAGCTGGAAGAATGAAATACCTCGCGACGCATCATCCAGTGTTTTTCTTGTTCTCACTTGGTACACTATGCGCGGTTTTCTGCTTGAAAATTACTGACGAGCGTTAAACTTTTACCTTTGCACAATTGAGTTGTGTAGAAGAAAAGATTTTTTTTAGATTTTATTAGTTGTGTCTGATAGAATATTGAAGAATTATCGATATACTGTGGGAAATGTGTGAGGCCAACATTCAATCACTGATTCACTAGTATTCATTTACTGGTCAATCCTGCATTACGTTATTATTTCATTATTACAAAATAATAAATAATGACACCAAATAGTAGTCATTCTATGAATATGTCGTACTGTTAAATCACAATTATTAAAATAAAACCATTCATTTACTGGCGCAGTTACCATAAAGTAAAATTAATGTACAATAATTAAAGAAAGTTTACCGACGCTTTGGCGGAGTGGTAGGACCACAGCTTGGGCGATCGGGGAAGTTAAGCAATTCCGGTGGTGGTCATTACTTGGATGGGTGACCGCCCGGGAGTTGCGGCTTTCTCGATCGCTTAGGTGTGGATCCATACTCCACAAAGTGAGCGGGAGGTGTGAGTCTGACAGATTCGGTACCCAAGCCTACGAAATGTGACTTGTGTATCCTATCTGAGCATTCTCAATACACCGACCACTCCGGAGCGGGTTTTCCTAAACGGCATTTATCCCATTGGGTTTGGCCAAAGGTTTTCCCCGCTCCACAGGCATAACCCTGGGCGAATGCGGAGTCGATAAGGTAGGAAACAGGTAGATAAAGGTAGGAATCAAGATGAAGGGAGGAATCAAAGGTCAGAGGTCTGTCACCGGCAAAAGACCAGGTGGGTTGCAAGGCGGGCGGGGTTAGAGCTGTGTCCTCCCGTCCGGCTTAAGTAAGAGAGTTAGTGCCGTGTCCTCCTCTTACTCGGCAACCGCCAAAAGGTGAGCCGGTGACGGGTAGTGCTGGGCCTATTAGGCTGCGCGAGATCCTCACCAAGAAAAAAAAATTAAAGAAAGTTTAAAAGAGTGCAAAGTGCCTTAGGAAGCTAAAATTTGTCAACGAAAGCTAAAATATCTCTATGAAAGCTAAATGTGTCCTCACAGAATAGAATGTGTCTTCATGAAGTCAATAAAGAAGACTATGGATGATTAGAATGAAAATCGTATTATATTAGTGCATATATTATGCAATAGTTTATACCGTTGTATTTATACTTTTTGTCGTAAGGTGATAATAAAGGACTTATCATTTACTTGTACCTACGCAATTCTGGTACTGTTGTCGCGTTAGGGAACGATGACTAGACGTCGTGTTCTGCGGTTTCCTGTTGAGCGGCTTTGAATGATTTTGCTCCTTCGAGTTTACTACAATGACGCTGTGGAATCGGTACCGGAACCACACGTTCTGCTGTCACAGATTATTTCTCTCTATCTGTGTTCCTGTTCTTTGATTTTCTTACAAAAGTAATATCTTCATTTTTTGCAAATAAGCATTTAAAAAATTGTTAATTCGTAAATTTGTAATGATCATGTTAATATTTCATGAAATTAATTATGCTCAAACTTCACTAACTCAATCAATTATACAATCAATGAAACTTAGGCATACAATCATCATCAAATCTACAATCATTTTAAAAAGTTCAGAAAGAAAGACAGACGAAAAAAGAAGTTCAATCGCCTAAATAATAAGCCGTAAGGCGAGATCTAGCAAATAATACGCTCAGGAAGCGACTGTCTCGAAAAAGAAAGAACCCCTAGACGCAATTCACAAAAATAGCATTAGACGTTACGTTCCGTTTCGAGAGCGACGAGGACAACAATGAGAGCAGGCAATGCGACAGAACGCGGGGGAGCGAAGTGAAGATTAGAGAAGAATGGTGTGGCCCCTGCGCTACCGGTACATAGAACATCGGAAAAGATTTCGCGATATTCTCACTCGCCGTGTATACCAAGACTGAGAAAAAAATTTAATTGGATTAATGATTCGCGCTGTTAAGTACTTCGAACAGAAGAAAGCTGTTAATTTAATAATTCCACTGTTGATCTAATAATTACACTGTTAATTTAACAGCGTCACTGTTAATTTAACAGCGTAGAGCTTATTTTGTATACACGTAGGGTCTTTTAGACTTTTATGCCTGATTTATGAATATATTGTAAATATAAAGTGTTAAATAAAGATTGTTAAAAAAAAAACGGGTACCGTGAACTAGCGCTCCCAGGGAGAGAATCGTGTGCTATTTGTTGCGTCGACTGGGCATTGGAGAAAAATCGCTGGAGGAGGCCGCGCCGACAAATTGTGGGTCTGATTGATCGTAGTTGTTACGATGAATTTTGAGCTACGTTAGTCTTGCGCACACTTAATGGTACGTGCTCGATCGAGAGGAGTAAATGCATGTCAGTGATTTAAAGTCTCGGTTTATTTTTATGTTATTTTTTCTCTGATCGTGATCTCCTTTTTTTTATTGAAGCTGATTTAGTTTTGTTGAAACTCGATTTTAGTTTACACGTTTCGTTAAATTAGTTCTGCGTCATTAGTTTGGTAGAGTACATAAGAGAGATAGCTGCTCAGGTAAAAATAGTCGATTAAATTCGATTTATTAATGGAAATCTTAATACAAATTAATCGGAATTAATCGCATTACTATTAATTTGTATTAATTTGTATTAAGATTTCCAATTAATAAATCGGATTTAATCAACTATTTTTATCAGAGTGGGGACATGTGCTTACAGTTAATGTGTACATAAGGTAAGCTAGCACTAAGCAAAATAAATATATTTAGTAATATCATATAAAAATTTTACATTTATCAGTATAAAGTTTTTACACGCTCACATAGTTATAACATATGAAGTTTACAGTCATCACTCGTAAGAGTACCTGCAGAGGGCATCGTTTTCCGTTATCGGCCGATCGGTTTACCGCGTCTCTCAGCCTCTCGCCCAACTAACCTAATCTCTAACCTAACCTTAAGCTCGTCGTGAAAATTGTTAGTATATACGATTGACTCAGAATAAAAAACACTATGTTAACAGTTTATATAGGCTATGTTAATAGTTAATAACTGGCTTGGTTAAGACCTCCTTGTCTTAACTGGCTGGTTTAACACCTCCTTGCCTTAACTGGTTGTGTTAACACCTCGCCTTAACTGACTGGGTTAACACTTCCCTGCCTTAACTGGCTGGGTTAACACCTCCTTGTCTTTACTGGCTGTTTTAACACCTCCTTGCCTTAATTGGCTGGGTTAACACCTTGTCTTAACTAGCTGTGTTAACACCTCGTCTTAACTAATTGGGTTAACATCTACCTGCCTTAACTGACTGGGTTAACACCTCCTTGTCTTAATTGGCTGGTTTAACACCTCCTTACCTTAAATGGCTGGTTTAATAACCTCGCCTTAACTGGCTCGGATAACACCTCCTTGAATGACTCATCGATGTCAATTATTAGGTCTCTGAAAAAAGAGGCTACCGCGAGTACTGTTTCTTGAAACTCGTTGCATTTTTCTACAGTTATTTCATTAGCAATTTTATTTCCTGACGCGAATTTATTCATACTAGATCTTGTTATGTTAATCAGTTACGTAGGTGATCGTTTAAGTCGTACACCGACATTGCAGTTCATTCATTTATAGAATCTTCCGAGGAATCTTCAAAGATTGCGTCAGACTGCCATAGACTAATATTTCCATTTTCCGTTTTATTAAAAAAAAAAAAAAAATAGAAATTCTAAAGAATGTATTTCATCTAAAATAATTGTACTTTTAAAAGAAAGTGGATTGATAAAACAAAAAGCCGTAATTGTTGGTAATCGTAGATTCTAAGTTATCGAAGTAACGTAACCACTTAAAATATTTAAGGGGCCGCCATCGCATACATTTTTCGTTTTATTCAATAAACTTTTACATTAATAATATTAAATAATAGTAAGTATTCAAAATATTAATAAAAATGAAATATTAAAATTTCTGGCAACCATCATTATTTCATTTAACATCTTTCTTTTCTTATATTCTTCTCAGTGCGTAACGATTGATTAAAAAAAAATAATAACAAAAAATAAATAAAATAAAATAAAAAGAGAATAAATACAGCAAAGAGCACAACGAAAGATTTCGTTAGATCATCTCTGCACGTACTATTATTCTCAGCTCTCTGCAATGAGCGCAACGACGCTTCATAACATTTCCAGGAAAACAGCCCTAATAATCCCTTCCCCGAGAGTCTTGGCGCGACAATGACGCGACAAGCGAACGAAAAAAACAAACGAAGATAGAGTGGGAGACGATCGCGATCGTTAGATCAGTCACATACACAAGCGGCGGCTCCTTACGTGCGTCTCGGCATTTATGCTCGGCCAAACGATTTCTGGTCGCGGCGGCGGTGCGCTTGACGTGCCCACGCGCGTCGCGACGATCAGGTCAGGGATGAGCCTTCTCCCGTTTGTGCTTGAGTGATTTAATCGGGCGAACGCGAGCGAGAGGCGGCGCAACGGTGACCGAGAGCCAGAGGCTCCGGCATGCGCCCCCCCCCCCCACCCCGCGCAATAAGTCAATTATTGCTCGTTATTGAGAAAAATCTATGTTTAATCGAATCGACGGTACTTGACCCGTCGGTTGCGTACGCGCCACGCCGCGGAGACGCGCTTCCCCGAAACGACGAATTACGAGCGATCAATTGGCCGACGGGACCGCCGGCTTCGTTATGTGCGTGTGTACGTTTCGTCGAAGTGGCGCGTCAGCTCGGGCTGAATTAGCGACGGTGGTTTTATATCGATCGGTTGTAAGTGCACGCACTGACTCATTAACAAGTGCGGTTCTTTTCTATCGACGATTGCAAACGTTTCGTGATTAAAATCGGTAGAACTTCGTCGATCGACCTTGTGAAGAAATCGGTAAAACTCGATATAAACGGCTTAAAGGTCGTATAGTAAATCGGTAATTATTATTTACTTAATTGACAGATAAACTGTTTTATTCCTTCTTAAAAAATCCATGGGCTTTTTATTGTTGATGCTATTTCTCGCGTTGTGATTGGTCGAGAGGTGGATGTCTTTTATTGTTTATTTATATTATTGTTTGTGTGATAACCTCTAAACAGAATCTCAGCGAGCACCTATCTAGTTCTCTCTTAAAAAAGGATGGCAGAATGTTGTGAAGTATTTTAAAACGCGATTTGATTGGCTCACGGGCATATCCGGTTAAATGGCGCTAACTTTAAAAATCTAACCTTAAAAATATGATTGTAAAAAAACGGTCGCGCGAAGCGCATTGGATTTTGCTGCTATACAGTAGTAGCAGTAATTCTTTATTATTAAATGTCCGAAAACAATAAAAAAATCGGTGCGATTTGTAAAGGAATCGATAAAATAAAATCACCTGGCCGATTCCGTTTTTCTTCATCATAAAAATATAAAGTTTCTTCAGAAATCGGTAAGAAGGACGTAAAAAATCCATAAAGATTGCAAAAGATCGGTATAAAGCTCATAAAAAATCGATAAAGTTCGGAGAAAAATTCGTTATTAATTGACGTGACGCACGCGGGTGCAAGTAAAAGAGCGAGTTCGATTTTTTTTTTTTTTTTTTTTTGTTAGGACGTTACGGCTAGCGCACGGGCAGTGTCGAGCGGACGTCGACGGGAACGTGCATCCAATTACTCGGCTTATCGGCCGACCCTTCGGCAAGCATTTGCCCCAGCCTTGTCTTCGACGGCGTCGTTTAAACGCTGCCGCTGGTGGCCCGGCTCGCTCGCGCACAAATAATTTTCTCACGCGACGCTCGCGCGTTCATATAATAGGCACACCGGTCCCGCCGCGGTTCACGGTTGTTCGCGCGCGCGCGCCTGCCCTCACTTGCGTAATTATTGTTTTTCTCCTCTTTAACTCGCGGCCCTCGTTCACTCTCCAACTGCGTCTCGATTTTATTTTTTCTGCGTCATTCTCGTTTTTCCTTTTCGTTGCCGATTTGTTGATGTTTTTCTTGCGTTCCCGGTTTCTTTGACGACGTATGTCGTTTGAAACACTGCAGATTTTTTAGTCTATGTGTAACATATGTATTTAAAGTAACATTAATATACAATCATTAAAGAAAGTTTAAGAGTGAAAAGTGCCTTCGGAAGCTAAAATGTGTTTACGGAAGCGAGAATGGGTCTACGAAATTTAAATATGTCCATGAAAGTTAAAATGTGTTTGCGGAAGCTAAAGTCTGTCTGTGGGGAGTAAAATTTGTCTACTACTACCTTAAGGAGGTTCATCTGGTTAAAAATTAACAAACAAAACTTTTTTTAATTGAAAGACAATGTTTGTGAATCATTTATTGATAATAAAAACATTAAGGAGATAAGTATGAACTAGAATTCAAACGCGCGCTTCGCGCGCTGATTATTTTAGTTCTGAGATGACAAAAACAAAAAAGACTAATTACTATTAATTGCTTAATTGCTACTACTTTCACACTCTTCAATTTCGATAATTCGATAAATTCGATAATTTAAGACTCTTCAATTCGATTTTTCGAAAATAAATATTAAAAAGTTTTTTAGGTTATGTCGCACTCGGACGTATGCACGTGTTTGTTATACGTACACAGAGCTACGTGGGTATTTGTGCATAGTTGCTGTTTTGACTAGCTACGTACTAGATGAACCTCCTTAAGGATAGATTAAGTATATCATTTATTAAAAAAGAACAAAACTTATAAAATCCGAGAAAATTAACGGATCAATCGTTAATACCCTCTATTCGCGTCCGGTATTTTGAATAAATCAAAATGTGCAAGCACTGACGGCCAAAAATAAGTGATTAAAGTAGCCGAGCGTAAATCCGCGAGCGTCGAAGTGAAAATCGTAAAGTTAAAAGCTTTCAATCGACGAGCTCGTCCGAAGCTTGATTTATTATAAGCGACCGTCCGCGCGCTTAGCCGACATTTATAAAATCCGACAAAATTTACCCCTCCCCCGATCATTATAAATTATCATTACTCAATAACTTCATTAATCTTCCTGCATTATTTAATTTACTTTCTCACGCGAAGACCCCCTGTGTAAGCATAATTCACGCCGCGAGCGCATAGCGTCCGGATCGGATCCGACCTCTTGTAGAGTAATTTATCTAAAGTATAAGCAAGAAATGAAAGCGCAGTGCCGCGAGAAGAGGAGCAAAAAGGGAAGTTCGCCGCCGCGTGCGGGGAAACGTCGAGCTCGAGAAAGTCGCGGGGAGGTGGGGTGAGACGCGACTTAGAAGATTACGGTGTCTTATGCAGAGGGAGCGAATCTTGATCCTTTAATGTACCGTCTAAGCTTCGAGCCAAAAGTGCATCGTACCCAGCTGAGCGAAATTCTCTCGCTTCTTGCTTTTGCTCTTGTCGCTCGTACCTTAGGTTCCCGCGCGTCTCTCCGCGCTCGCTCTGCTTTCAGGTAGTTCACTCGGCCCAGTGGTACTCCATTAAGCGAAATGTCATGCGCAATATATAGCTCCTGTATGCAAATCAAAATTGGTTGAGAACCACTTCGCTCTTTTTCCGCACGATTCTTGCGGAAGTGTCGAAATTTCGTACCTTAGGTTTCCGCGCGTCTCTTCGCGCTCGCTCTGCTTTCAGGCAGTTCACTCGGCCCAGTGGTACTCCATTAAGCGAAATGACATGCGCAATGTATAGCTCCTGTATGCAAATCAAAATTGGTTGAGAACCATTCTTTTTCCGCACGATTCTTGCGCAAGTGACGAAATCAGAATTCTGTGCTTCTATACTTATAATATATTTTCTTATGGAGATTAGCATTGCTTAAACCTAAGTGGTGGTACTTTTCGTACGGGGCATCGCGATATATATGTATACCTCAACGAAGTTTAGCAATTAATCACGAGTTTAACTCGACAAAACGTGCAATTTGGATTAAAATCCCTCAAGATTTAGTGCCAAAAGCTATATTCGTCAAAAATGCACCTTCATATTCTAAAGTTTAACACACTAGTTTTTTGAAAATCCTGCAACAATACTCGTCATATTGTTAATGAGAATGTCTTTCTAAAGGGTGCCCCTCACAAACTCGTGTGTTAAAAACTTGAAGTTTGGACTTCAATATCGTAGAAACAAGCATACAAAATATCACTGTATCTGTTGAATTGTTAACTTCAATGTATTTAAAAATCAGAAACCTAGCAGAAACCTAGCAGTTCTCATAAGTTTTCAGTACGTCGACTTTTAATGTCATTATTTTTGATTTTTACGCGATAACTGACCCCAAAATTTATTTATTATATTTCGCACAGTACTCATGAATATTTCTAACTAATTTTTTGTACATTTCGGAAAAAAATATAAAACTATAGAGAGCTACCTTAAGGCACCTGCAAATGAAACGCGAGTTCAATTTATGGTAGGCGATAAAAAAAAATCAGCTGGCGGACAAATGTACCCTAGAAAACTGACAATTTCCGTAATTTTTATGCTTCCGTCAATGAGAGCGCGGAAAACGTCGATACCTTAGGTATTCCGCAACGAGTCAAAGGAATAATGCACTCGTAAATCAGGGCCACACTGCCGGTCGACCGCATAAATATCAGATTAAGCCAAGAGTTGGCGCATTACGTCGTGGACCAACTGGCCCTAAATCTATCTTTATTATCATTGATGAACACTAAATTCCCGTTATTGCCCCGTTCCGATCCCGGCCCTCGTAACTGCATCTACGAATTCTCGATCCGGACGGACAAGTCCTGCTCGTGTAACAACTGTTGTTTGTATATTCATTCGCAACCGATAATTTTGTTTTATCGCCAGACGCGCTGCGTTCCGAGACAAGGCAAAAGAATCAAAGGGCACTAGGTCGGAGTAACTCTGACAGAGATCGGAGAGATTCCTCGTTTTCTATTCTCTTAGATAAACATTCATTTTAGAAAATTTCATTTACATTTATGAAAAAATTTAATGGATTTTTTTTAGTTATTCATTTAGGCAGCAATTCACGATGTTAATAATTCTGCGAAAATAGTGTGAAGTAATATGAAACCTTAGGTTTTTATCGCTGGTTTAATTCTTATTCTATACTTATTTTTCGGTTCTGTATTACTACATGACAAGTCTGCATTGCAAGTGAATAATGACATGTAAATGTTACTTTTGTTTTCTTATAGAGGAAGCTTTGTAATAGTAAAATTTAAGTTTTGTTGAAACTTCGTAGAAATTTGTTGCAGCGGTTTTTTTATTCTGAAAACTTCTTTGAAATTGTTTAAGGTTTATTAATATTTAAAATTTATATCGTGTGTAATTTAGATTTATACTTAATGAGCATATTGATTTAACTTATAAAATTGTAAAATGTCTATATTCCGCTGTACTGATTAATTGCAATTACTCAATGTAATTTGTTATTTAAACAGTAGCGAATAGCTAATGGATGATACGCGTAAGGAAAGCAATTTTACAAATGCCACTGCATCGTTTGATCTTAAGTGCATACCAGTAAATTGTTCGACTACATATAGTTATCGCATATACGAGAAAAGATTCGAGATGAACCAGTTTTCAAGTACCAGTTTACACGCATTCCTAACGGCGTTTCCTTAACGGCTATAGTCGCGGCATCCTCTTTTATTTGACGTCATATTTCATTTCAGTGTTCACAGAAAAATTGCTGAAATCCTTTCCCATTAGCAGCCAATAAACAGTTCAAATTAATTATATTAAAGTTTTTTTATGTATAATAAACAGGTTTATACGTTTGCTATTAAAATTATTAAAATAAATAAATAATAATATAAACGTGTAGAAACAACTTTTTTTATATCAAATGATCCCTGTTCTTGTAGTTTTCATCGTATAAGACGTAATATTAAGATTCAAAGGTTGTTGATAGTCATTTATAATGTTAAAAGTTAATGTATTGTAACAATGCCTTTCTACTAGTCCAAGTGTCAATGGGAGAATTATTGAATTGGGCCCAAGAAGAATTTTATTTTTCTATTTCTATGAAAACTAGATTAAAACTACGTAATTTTTAGCTATTAAAATAGAATTCAAGTTGATTCCATTATCTGGCTTGAAACCATGGGAAAAAGCATTTCATTACAAGGCTAAAAATGAATTCATCTCAAGCCATTTTCGGCCCATTTTTTTCAAACAAGCTAGTCATAAAATGTGATCGTGTTTTTTATTCAATTTTTTTATTATTTTGAAATTAGTAGTTCTTAATAGAAAGTAAACGCCGTTTTGATTGATTTTCTAACTTAAAAAAAAAAGAGTTTAAACGCGCGATTTTTCTAGTACTGTAAAAAAAATTATAAGATGATTGACAGTTGCCTCAGTACCTGCATAATCTGAGCTGAAACCAGTTAGTCATGTGACATTGAATTGCAGAGAAATTTAATGACTGTAATATTAACTGATTGTTGCATCCTGTTAACCGTAACAACCCTCCACCAGTTTATGCTCAGTCCACAAACACGTTTCATTAAAGGCGCTTTCATTTATTTGTCCATATTATTATCTTTCGCTTTATCGACTGGGTTAAATAGTGGAAGCTCATTACGGCACCAGAAAAAGGAATCGATTGACGCGGAATTTCCTTAAATTATACTGATAATGGTAAATAAGCAGCCTCCTCCTAAACTATCAGGCATAAAAATGCCGAGAGCTACGCGGCTAATTATAGACCGCATTTGTCGGCGTGGCCAATAGAACGGTAAAGTGAAAAAAATATGATTTCTGAGAACAAAGGCATACTTCATTCGAGTAAATCACAGAGGCATCAATCAATGGAGATAGTTTGAAGGTCCGAAGTTATATCGAGCTTCAGCATCGTTCCTATTTAGAACTACTGCTGCAGAAGCCTTGGAGGCTGCAGTTTGTTTTCAAATAGACGAGTTTAAAGCCTATACTTGTCAATTTTCGAATTTTACAGTTACTTGCACAAGATTGCGTCAGGCTGATGATGTTAAATTGGCTCTGCGGATTAGTTAGAAACAATTCTCAAACTTTACCTATCATCATGGAGAAAAATTCGCTAGTAAATTTTGCATGGTACCTTTCTAATTTTGTCAGGAGCGGCTTACATTAAAACTTTCAGAATTTTTTTTTTTTAATTTTTTTTTTAAGCTTCAGGCGAAAAATCTATACGCGGAGACATACGTTCTATGAAAAAGTGCAATAAAATCTCAGAAAAATTACTATACTGTTGCAGTAAAATGGGGACAGACTTGAATTTCAGTAATAATTAAAAAATTAAGTAAGGCGTTTTCTGTTTTAATATCCAACTTTAAAACCGTCAGCCAAAAAAAGCAATTTCTGGTTCTCAGCAGGTGTAATAGTCACTTTTAAAAAGCGATCATATCCACTGAAACAGCTAAAACAATTTTTTTATTTTTTTTCGCGTACGACTTACCTCTTCTTTTAAAATAGTAAAGCTTTTTTTTAGTACAGTACATTACAAACAGAATACTTCTTCATTACATACATTACGATAATTTCTATTGTAAGTTCACCTGAAATCTGTATTTTACCGTTTAACTGAAACTTTGGTTTTCGTTTGTGTTTCAGTCGGTCCTACTTTGATTTCCAGTGGAAAATCATTGCAGCGGATACTCAAATCATATTTGGTTTGGTAAACAAGATTTGTGGCATCTACAGTAGATCGTCAAATAAATCCCCCTGCAATCAAGCGGCTCAGAAGTGACACACATATGAAAGGTATGCTGGATTATTAATGCCTTGTTAAATTATTTTAAATTGTATTATTACAAGTAATGAGGTCAACATTATTTTTGACCGCAAACCGAAACGGTGAATAATAAACAAATCTTTTAAGCGATGCTTGCTCCAGTGACTAATATTAATGCAATCAATCTGACTGTCACTTACATAAAAGTAAAGTCTGAAGAGCGCCGAATCACGTTTAATTAATCAGTAGTCGCTTTAATTGGTCAAATTGTCATTGAATTTCCACGGTATAAATGAACAATTAAACGACTTCGGCGTACTTTTATTTTTACCGCATAGTTGATAATTAAAAGTATTTTCAAAAGTAGTTATAGATTTCTTTCTCAAATTAAAAATTAGCCCTTGTTATCGTTTCCATTGCCGCAATCCCTTGACGATATTTATTTTATTTTCATTGAAAATCAGTAGAAAAAGTTACTTCGTACAGTGAAAAATGAAAAAAAAAAACTGTTGTGCTCCTATTCCTTTTTTACGTGCATAGCCCTTAACAGTACAGTAGAAATCACCGATAGAGGCGCCGAACAGCACGGCAATGACGTCACATCACGTGACATACATTTAAAATAATGAATTAAAAACGCCCAACTTATTTATTTTATAATAAATTAAATATTGCTTAAAAAATTTGAAAGAGAGGTCTTCAAAAGAAGCAGAAATGCATCAACTGAAATGTTTACCATCGCAAGGACAACGCTAATAAGATATTGGAGATAGAAGTTAGCAAAACAAGAATAACAGGCAACTTACTACTATCTTAATTTGACCTAGAAACCATGTTACTAGAATACAAGTTTAGAGAAAGTATTTTGCACTGTTATTCTTCTTTAGAATTAAGTTTAGTTTTTAAGTAGTAGTTTTTTATAGAGCCAGACCAGCGCACAGGAATCACATTCCTCTGCTGGATTACTTTTGTAATGTAACAATAATTACTTTGTAATTCTTGATATGTACTCTGGTTAATAAATCAATAAATTAAATAAAAAGGCCTTGACAATTTTCTTATTTCGGTTCATATTTTTGAATAAAATTAAAATTAGAATTCATGCAAGCTCCCTACACGGAGAAAAAAAAATCGCAGTTCTACTTACACATAAATAAGAAGTTATTTTAACATACGATTTCTCACGTAGCTCCAATCGAATTCTCATATACAAAGAACATTAAAGTTAAGTAGTTTTTACTGAAGTAGGATCTACTAGACGGCGCTGCGTAAATATGACTTGATTTTGTTCATTAAAAACTACTGAACAATCACGTTAGTGTCACTGGACCTAACCTTTATATCTCTACTAAATTATGTTATTTACAAAGTACCTAACCTTCAAATAGGTCTTACTGATTTTTTTTTCTTCGTGTATTCCGTCAATTTGGATGATGTGTTCGACTCGCGGTGTCGCTGACTGAAACAAACAAAAAACAGCACGACAGTCATTTGCGGCAGTGTAGCCGCCGTCTCCCGTAGGTCTGTCACGTACAATTGGGTTGTCCGAGCGAGATCCCCGGGTCGATCTCTTGATCTCCGCCGTCGCACTCTGTCATCGGAATTCGCTCCGTCTCCCACTCGCGTGTCCCGACGACGGCGCAAGTCGACTCCTCCCTCCCCCTATACGTGCCCGCGGTGCAAAGAGAGCAGATTAGTTGGAAGCCGGTATATCGATGATTGCGGCCCCGGCAGTGGGTGTCATCACCACCACCGATGCTGCTGCTGCTGCTGCTACTGCTGGTGGTGGTGGTGGTGGTGGTGGTCGTCGTCAGACTTTTTTCGTCTCGCTCGCGCTCCGCTGGAATAATTAAAGGCACCGTGGGTCCCGTGTCAGTTAAGCGTCGATAGTGCCACGGTGAGCACGCGGACCTCGCATCTCTCGCGGCTCGACCCCCGGCCGCCTCGGTTCCTTATCTCGCCGCGACGTCGAGACGCATTGTGCCCGGCCGCCGCGGGAAACTGCGGGACTCTCCTTTCACCCTCACGGCCAGACGTGCGCGCGGGCCGCGATTCACTCCCTCCTTTTGTGAGTATACTTGCTCGCCTCCTTTGCCACGATCTACGGGGCGTGTTTTTTTTTTCCTCTCTTTTTTTTCCAAAACATTTTCCAGCCAGATCGGGGACCGGTCGGCTCAAAGACTGTACCTTTGTCAAAGGTCGAGTTGAGGGAAGCTGACGATATATCTATATAATATATGTACTGCGGTGTATTGGATTGTTCTGTGCCTTTAAGTGAGATTGGGTTTTTATTGGGGTGAGAGTCAAAGGGAGAGAGAGAGAGAGAAGAATTAAAAGCCTAAGCTTTCAAATTTTCCGACTAAATCGCGTGATTAAAAGAGGGGTGATAAGAATTACCAGTTTCAGGCTGGTTTCGAGCAATTCTAGTAACAAGCTTGTTAATGGGAGAAAAGGCGTTTCATTAATACTTACGAACAAGACAATAGTCATATCTAGTAACAAAAAGTGTTGCCCATTTTTATTAGGGCAGTTTTTACCAGGGTTGGTACCTAAAAATTTTTTAAAAAATCTATTATTCTTCTTTTATATTTTCTGATTGTACATCTCATTCCAAACATGTACATAAATTTTGGAGCAGAAATTTAAAAAATTGAGAGATTCAGAACTGAAAATGGATTTGACTGGCTGAAATTTAGAGAGAAGAAATCAATTTTAATTTCTCGTAATCACCCGCTGACGTAATAATAACAATAAAAAAAAAAAATAAATACTATTAAAAAAAGAAAAAAAAATTTAGTCTTCTATAATCGACCATGGACACGGCATACGTGAAAAATTAAAAAAAAATTTTCGTTACCTTTCAAGAGGTATTTGACAAACTCGCATTTTGTTCCTCCTCAACGTGCTTGAAACTCGCGGTGTTCCTGGAAATTTCATAGGACATTGCCGGACGTGGGAGAGGCAAAGACTCTCAAACGTGGGAGCAACGTACTCACAGCGGGTCCCCCACCCCGCGGTTGCGTATGAATTTGTCGAGGTTCGCGATCGATCGATGAGGAGCGAGCGAGAAAGAGAGAGAAAGAGAAAGAGAGAGAGAGAGAGTGTGTGAGAGAGAGAGAGAAACATGCTCTTCTCGACGACGAAGCCTTTGAACTCTGCATTTTTTTTTCTCGTCGGCGTCTGTCGCATCCAAGACTTTCAGAATGCCACTTTTTGGGAGGTCCATCTCTCACCGCGTCCCCGACGAGTTTGTCGTAATTGTCCGTAATTAGAGGGAATTATGCGCTTACCCGTGAGAGCAATGTATTCCCAATTTTTCGTCCGATAATGACTTATTTTCAGTTATTGAAGTATATATGTTTTGGTTTTTATTTCAACTCTTCAGACCTAAATGACAAAAATTATCAACAATTTAAGTTCAGTCTCATCAAAATTGATGCACTGATGAAACTTGTAGGTTTCACCAAAGGAAGATTTTTGAAACTACCGTAATTTAGGCTACGATAAGTCTAAAGATTTCCATCTGGACTCATTTTGACAGAAATGTATTTCTAGAATATTTAATAGAAAATTTTTATTAAAAATTTTTAATTTTCAGATTATTAAAAAAAAATTAGTTAGGTATAAATCCCTCTTAAGAGGATAGAAGGCTCAAAATTAATTATATAAGCTGCATGTACGTTGAAAACGACCAAAACATGATAAAGTCAATTCAAATGACTATTAAACTGCATTCGCATCTCTTAAATGAATACAAAACCAAGCAATGTGATTTTAAACACAATGTTAATCTAACGACTAGACTACCAGATCAAGCAAACGTGAGACCCAGTCTTACTGCAATACGCGAGAAACTCGAACCGAAACACCTTCCTACCCACTCCTGTGAAAAGCCAAACAACCCTCAGAAAGAATCGGCGCGGCGCTCGTTCGGTCGGGAGCAAATTGACTCTCTTATTATCGTTCAGGCTAGCGCAATTTGAAATGAACCGCCACAAGTACAAATGTAAACCGCGAAGTGTTAATAAATTTCCTGTATAACAAGTGCTTCCTCATCCGGAAAAAAGAGGAGAGAGAGAGAGAGAGAGAGAGAGAGAGAGAGAGAGAGAGAGAGAGAGAGAGAGAATGAGAGAGAACGAGAGAAAGAACGAGGGAACGAGAGCGAGAGAGAAATAGAGGAGAGAGAAAGAGA
The DNA here is from genome assembly GCA_035582955.1 of Sycophila texana. Classification (NCBI taxonomy): domain Eukaryota; kingdom Metazoa; phylum Arthropoda; class Insecta; order Hymenoptera; family Eurytomidae; genus Sycophila; species Sycophila texana. The sequence continues at coordinate 2,965 of JAWWEN010015652.1, read as the reverse complement.
GAGAGAACGAGGGAATGAGAGAGAAAGAGAACGAGGGAACGAAGGAACGAGAGGGAAAGAGAACGAGGGAACGAGGGAACGAGAGTCAGAGAGAACGAGAACGAGAGAGCGAGAGAGACTGAAATAGAGTAAGAGAGAATGGATATCAGAGTACTACTAAATTTTTGATTCCGGCTTTAACCAATATTTTTCTTATATTCTTTACTTTTAAAATAACTATTTTAAACGAAAAAAAATGGTTTTTTGAGTTATTATTATAGATTTGATTCTAACCTTAAACCAACATTGAAACGAGTCTCGTAAAATGATAAATAACCATAAAAAACATTTTCTGTTTCAGGATGCGACGAAGTCATCCAGCGAACGAGCCCCGAAAGTTCCGTCATCGTCGAAATCGCCGCAGCGAGCTTTCGATAGCCTGCGCACTACCAGCGTCCCAGCAGAAAACGCCACCTCGCATCGCATGAGTCTAATCGGGGCCACTACCCAAGCCAGGATGAGCCAGTGTTCCCCGCGACGCCGGCCACCGCGGCAATAGCCCCCCGACCCCCCGTCCCCCGCGCAGGATGCTGTCCTCGCGTTCGCTCGTTGCCGAGCGCAGTCCGCAGGAGGCCGCTGCGACGATGAGAGCCTCCCTCTGGAACTGAACCCCACCCCTTCCCCCCGGATCCCTTTCGAAGAAAGGAGAGAGGAAGAAAAAAAATCGAAATTGCACCAGAGGAGCACGGGAGCGAATTCGGAGTCCAGTGTACCGAAAAAGTAGTCGTCACCCCCGCGAAGAGGGTACGAGTAGGATGACGGAGGAGTCGCTTCACTGCCAGTGCGGTCGGCCACTGGAGCAGGCCGAGACTGGGCCGAGCGACTGCTGCCTGTGTCGGCGCCTGAGGGGCGACCGACCGGAGGAGGCGCCACCAACGACGGAGAAGTCGTCAAGTCGCCGTCCTACCGCCGAGAGGACGAGGACGACGGTAACGGCGCGCAGGAGGCGCCACGAGGTCGGCGAGGCCAGCTGGCTCAGGTGCGCTGCCAGCGTTGTCAGATGGAACAGCGGAAGACTGGTTGGCTCGCCGTGGCCACTGGCCCTAGGACTCGTCGCTCTGCTGCTTCTGCTGCCTGCGCTCGCCGAAGCTGCCACGGGCGGCAACGCCCTCGTGCCCCACGATGGGACGAAGAACGATACGAAGAACGACACGAAGAGGGGTGAGTTTCCACCATCATATTTTAAATAGTACATTACATAATGAGGAAGGAAAGTGCAGTATTAACTTTTTCAACTCGGAGCAAATTAGGGATGGTATTCTCTAGGGAATAAGAAACTTTGTTCCCGTGTTACATGCGGCACTCTACTCCCGATCTCCCCATAATAATCACTTTCTTTTTCCAAAACAGGAAATAAATTTCCCTTGGAAATAACAACTCAATTTACTCCCTGTTACGAGCTAAAGAAAGTGACTATTGATTAAAGTGGCGATAGTAAAACCATTTTTGTCTGAACGGGAACCTATGAATCCTATTGGGCACCTACGAATTATAGAGAACCTATGAATTATAAGGAACTTATGAATCCTATAGGGAACCTATAAATCCAGTAGGGAACCTATACATCCTATAGGGAACCTATAAATCCTATAAGGAACCTATGAATCCTGTAAGGAATTTATGAATCCTGTAAGGAACCTATGAATCCTATAAGAAACCTATGAATCCTGTAAGGAACCTATGAATCAAATAGGAAACCTATGTATCCTAGAAGGAATCTATACAGAGAGTAAAAGCACAGCCACTGACAATGCGGCAGAGCTAATGCGCATAATATTATCATACTAGTTAGCCCCTAGAAATCCTATAGGAAATCTCTGACTTTTATATGGAACTAATGAAACCTGTAGAGAACATATGGATCGTAGAGAAAAAATACCTACAATCCTATAGACAATTTCGATTTTCTAAGAAGATCTGCTGATGTTTCTGTAAGTTTTTCATGCTAAAGGTTTTCCGCCAATAATTTTCTTTCTCATAATTAATAAAAAAATCCTGCAGAAAACCTTAAAGTAAATCCTACATAATTTTATCTCGGTGAAAAACTTTTGGGAATTGTTATAGATGTTGATATTTTCGTCAGGTCAACTCCTTTCTCTCTAGTTTCCAAATTGTTTTTATCATCGCCCCGCGGATACTTTGCGACTGGATTTTGGCTTTGTTTCGAGGGAACGATTGTAGGATAGGGGGGGGGGTGGTTTTATGGTTATTACGCCGCGTGCTGCTGGGATACTGCGGGTAGGAGCAACATCCCAGAGCACTTGGCTAAGTGCTACGATCGCAAACAGACAAGTATATATACGAGGGTACAAGGGCGGACGCGATTTATCGAATTAGTGGGACAAGTTACTTTTTCGTCGCTTGAGACTTTCTTTTTCTTTTTTTCCCCACTCGAATCTAACGGACGAGTAATGCTCTCATTTTTTTGTGATTTATTTTTACGCGTAATTTGCGAGTCATTATCATTATTAATAAGTATCTTCTAATTAATTGTTCATTTACATTTCGATAATTAATGTCAAATCACGCAGGTTTACACTATACGGACATAATTTGACGCTATGATATGTCAGTGTGTAGTAAATTTTATTTTCCTACACCTTCATTAATAAGGATTCAATAGACAAAAAAATTATACGTGCAGATTACTTCTTTAATATTCTAATTAAATGTATTCATTCTACATTCACTTGATTAAATAACATCGAAAAAAAAATGTTTTTTGAATGGCACCGGTGGTATGAAAATCTGATCAATAACAGTCAAAATTGAAATTTCTTTTTTTGTCAATTGAACATAGTCGAGTGAATATATATTAGATTCATGCGCAACATATGTCGAATTTACACTTAAGGGGGTTCATCCGATTTTGCACTTATTTGAGAAGTCTTTGAAAATTTGATCATAGCTAATTGATGTTATTATC
>JAWWEN010015612.1:0-17712 GCA_035582955.1 Sycophila texana | reverse complement strand
ACAACAAAAATAAAAAATGAGACAAAAGGAGTAAACCAAAAAACAGTATTGTCGGCTAAGCAACAAAAAAAATTCAATGTCTTAAAAAATTATCTCAAGTCCAAAGACACCGAAGGAGAAAAAGAAGTCGTTCAAAACAACGACGAAGTGCAAAATGAGAGCTTGGAAAGCACTGATAAGCGAAATCAGATTCTAGAAGAGATAAAAAAACAGAAGCTGCATCTAAACTGTAAGGCGTAAATAGCGTAAAATTTACACTGATAAAATTGTGATGTCATATTAATTTCTTTTTCTTTAACTTTTTTGACTTCTATTTTAGATTTCTATATACTTCATTTTTATTTTATCTATTAAAAAAACATTTTTATACCAAAATCAAATAAGGTATTATCAAATTATACATTATAATAAATTGCAATACCGCGAAATAATATAATGAAATATAGATGTATTTGCAAAAACATAAGGATTACTACAATGTAAATGTAGGTGCATTGAATTATGTATGCCAAGACAATTGTGTAAATAAAAATATTTTGTATGCGAATTTTTGTGTTTATATGCTTTATTTAGTTTTTTTTTTCATAAGAACCTTCCGTTACGAACGAAATACGTTCTTCCGTGAAGAACGTTATAAAAATATTACTTGTTTAATTTATTGATAATTTTCAAAGTTAGATAATTTAAGCAAAATAATCAATTAATTGTACTTTTTTAAATTTTATCTTTAAATTTTTTTTTATTGATTTGATGATCCTTATAACCCAAATGTTCTTGACACAATATAGATTTTTGATAAAAGACCGCGTTAAAATTCCAATATCCAAGAATTATTTTTTTTAGTAGTTTTTCTCACGACCTGTTTATCATTTAATTTTGTGAAGTTTGAAATTGGCCGAAGCCTCTTTTATTCATTTTAACAATCTTACTTTTCATTAAAGGCATCGATATAAATCAGGTATCGAGAGAAAAGATCTACTAAAAATTAAATAGTCAATTTTAATTTCTTAACAAATTTAAGTTTTAATTTATTCACTATTTTAGTCGTTAACCATATTAAATTGATACTTCTTTATTATTTCTATATTTTGCATCATATTTGTTGTTTTAAAATTCGAAATTTAAATATCACTATATACCGCTCAGCTAGTGATTTGGGTAGGTTCGGTCTACAATAAGAATTCCCCATAGACTGCGAACGCACCCGATATTTTTCACTATATAACCTCCTTCAGAGTTTCAGCTCCAATTTCTACTCCATTCATGATTCATCAAGCGTAACAAAATGCCACTCTGTTTATTCTGACAACTGCAGTTTTTTAAGAGCATTAAATTAAATGTTCTGACGTGCACAGTGTATTTCTAGTGTTTCTTACTTCACTGCATTTATATTAATTTATTAAATATGGTGAGCATTTTTATATTTTTAAGTATTTTTATAAACTGATAATGGTATCTATTTTGGTAAGCTACACTTGCTTCTTACCTTTTTTGGAAAAGTACTAATGTCAAAGAATACTCCAAATTTTTATAGATTTAAAGGTGCATTAAGTTTGTAAATTTGAAAATTTTCTTTTAATGTTAATTAATAAAAGGCCTTTTAATATTTGTAATTACGTTATATGTTTTTACTGTAAAACAGTTATTATTAATTAAAGAAAATTTTAAATCATTCTGTAATTTAAATTTAGTTAATTCAATAAATATTATTTATTAGCAAGATCCAAATGAAGATACCGAGTGGAATGACATTCTCAGATCTAAGGGGATCATTCCTGAAAAAAAGAAAGATGCAGAAATTACGGAAGACAAAATTGTTGAAATGCTGGAAAACACAATTGACCAAAAGACTGGAAGAGGTATACAAATTAAATGAATTTTTTAAACTCATCTAACCAATTTATAGAAATTTAAAAATAAAGCTGTACTTTAATTTTAGTACAAACTAGCTTAGAAGATAAAACTCTGGATGAACTCGATGAACTTGAAGATGAAGAGGATGAGAGAGTTCTTCTTGAGTATAGACGTAAAAGGATAGCAGAAATGCAGGAACTTGCCAACAAGTCTAAATATGGAGAAGTAAGGGAAATATCTGCCGAGGATTATGTGCAAGAAGTTAACAAAGCAGGAGAAGAAATTTGGGTTGTACTGCATTTGTATAAATCAGGGTAAAGTTACACTTAAATGTACAGTGTAAATTTCTAAGGAAATATTCACCTTTAAATTAATATTACAATTTTTTCTTTGCAGCATACCTTTGTGTACATTAATCAATCAACATCTGGCATCATTGGCAAGGAAATTCCCAACAACAAAGTTTTTAAAAAGTATCTCCACGACTTGCATTCCCAACTTTCCTGATGCAAATCTTCCTACAATATTTATTTACAAGGATGGAGCAATGGAGAAACAATTTGTTGGTCCAATTGAGTTGCGGGGAATGAAACTCTCAGAGCAAGGTTTGTGCTTTTAATTTAGTTTTAATCTCTCCTAATAATTGATAGAATAAATTCTGAATTTAAAGAATCTATTTCTTTTCCATTGCTTTGCTAAAAAAATATATTGTTGTAGAATTGGAGTGGATGCTGGGACAAGTTGGTGCTGTTCCAACAAAAATTATGGAAGATCCAAAACCAAAAGTACGCGATGTACTTTTTGAAAAATTAAACGATCTTTCAGATTGTAATGATTGGTAATGTTTGGTTTTTATTTATAATAATTATAAATACATTGTAACATAAAGTCACTGAAACATTTTTACTATTTTTATCAAAGCAATACTATTATAATGTCTTACGTACTTGTAAATTATTTATTTTATAAAAATCCGGATAAAATTTTGTATTGAAAGAGAATTTGGATTTTAGTATTTGAACAAAAATACAAAAATCTGTTACCTGTTAATAAAAGATATATTTAATATCAGTATAATATTGGTGATAGTTTATTTAAAAATTTTCAAAAACATACTATTATACTGTCAATAATAAGAGAATCAGACCGTATTTGACATTAGATAATAGTCTAAACCGACATCAACTGACGATGTTCCAGTTACTAAGTTTCAGGACCGCAGCTCCTCGATCGTGAAAGTCTTATCATCTGAAAGAAACGTGCCATTGCCGTACAAAGTGCACTTCGCACTGCATGCAGCCTAAAGAATTCAAAACGGCACTGTTCAATAAGGCGCGACTTTCATAAAATCCTAGACGCCGAAGCGCGCCAATAATCGGTAAGGAGACGGTGCCGAAAAGAAAAAAAGAAAACAAATACTTAGCTGTTCGTACACAAACAATGTGAGCCAATGATCGTGCCTAAGTAATCCGAGCTGCGTCCCGGTCTCTCCTTCGGCGGCGCGGGATTGTTTACATTTTCGAGTCGCCGGCGGCACGCCGTCCGTCCTCTCCTTCGCACTCAAGTAGGCGCGTAAGTGTCTCGCGCGACGACGTCTTTTGTTTCGAACGCGCGTTCGTCGCGGAGGGACGCAGTACTCGGCACCTACACCCCGCCGGGAAGGCCAGTCGATGTAGCAATAAAGCTGCTGCTACCCCGCGAAGCTAAGCACCAGCACCCCTACGAAATCGTGATGCAGTCTGGAGAAGCTTTTGAAGAGGAGTATCGGCACCTGTAACAGTTGATCAGGTAAAGTCACGTTCACTTTCAATCGGTGTGCAAGCTCGAGGCACACGGCAAGTCTCGATCGACCGGCACAGCTGTGCACGATCGGCAGGTGGCGGGAAAACCGTGATCAGGAACAATAATATTAGTTTGACGGTTATTTTTTTAGTGTAAATTGTAAGCAGTAATCGGCTGGAATCGGTGGGGAGAGGATGAAGATTTATTGAAGTAGAGGGTGTTGTGAAAGAAAGTGAAGCTTGCATGCACTTGTAACGTAACGTTTTCGTCGTTGTGGTAATTGTGAGGTCTTTCTGATGAGTATTTATGAATGAAATTTTGCAGAGATGGAGCTGAATGCTGGTCATTACAAGTATTACAAGTGCAGAAGTTTGCTGGCATGTGATGCCGGAGGAACTGTTTACGATACGTCCAGAGTCTGCAGTAACAGTAGTTGCAGTGATACGGGTACTTTTCAAAGAGATCAGCTGAAGAAAATTGTTTACATTGCAGATAGAAAGAAAGTTAATGAAAAGAAGAGATTGGTCGACTCAACTACCCATTTGGATGACGATGAATTCAATGATTATGAGATGCACTCCAATGGAAGTTGTGAGCCTGAGAGGAAAGCTGTATTGAGTGTTTCGGGTAAAGAAGAGATTAAAAATTTTGATCGAGATCAGTCCTGTCAAAATAAAGATTTGCATTACTACCTTCTTAAAAATGATGATGACAGTGACACAATTTCTATTTCTCAAAAATCAGAATTATCTCAAGATTCTAATAATTTAAGTGATGCTAGTTACTTGGATATTATTAATGACTCAAAACAGTATACTTCACCAAAAGAAAACATTGATAGTTTTCAGTATCCTTTTGTTGTATCACAAATTAAATATGAACTAGATGGCTTAAAAGAGCTTAATTCAATTAAGCAAGAAGAAGTAAGTGAATATGATTTTGACCCTTTGTCAAGATCAGAAATTGAATTGAAAAACAATAATCGCAAAAACAAAAAAAAATATACTGTTAAAGACGATTCATTTATTAAAATCAAGTTAAAATATCAAAAAAGAAATCCTTTTGCTAACGTGAAGATGAGTAGTATCCTTAAAGGAAATAAAAAGTTATCTCCAAAAAATCATAAAAATCATTATAAGCAGCTAAAGAGAAAATCATCAATGACTTTGTATAAGGAAAATGTATACGAAGAACTGAAGTATAAAACGTCTTATTGCATGGATCAATGTTCATCTGATAGTAGAAGAGATGAAGCAACAGAAGCAACAGTTTTGCAAACAGAAGTTAATGCAATTATTAATTTAAATACCGATCTCACTACTGCAAATTATTTTGATTATGTGCAACCAAGAGAAAAAGTAATTGAATCAGATATGGATAAGCTTTTAAGTCCCACGATAGATGTAGATTTTTCAGAAATATTTAAAGTTCGTCATAGAACTCATGTATTGCAAGAAAAACAGAAACTGAATAACAAAATAACAGAAAAATGTAGACCTATAGATTTCAACGGCAATGAAGTAGATTTTCAGGATATTCGAAAAATTAATAATTCAAAATTATTATCACCTACTAAAGTTGCAGAAAGAGAATTGTTTTTAAAGTCAATTTATGCAAAGAAACTTGGATATAAAAACTATTTCAATACATCAAATGATTCTGTTATTAATGATATTCTTTATGATCAAGGACTTGATTACAGAGATATTGAAATGGATACAAACTTTATTATTATGAATATTGAAGTGTATTCAAAACAAAATCAATTGGACAAGTCGTGTACTTTGTTAGAAAGTTTATATGAATTTAATCGTTTTGGTGGCTTTGTAGATGAAAATTACAATGAAGATAAATCATTTTGTACAGAAGAAAATTTAAATGAAACTGTAGTTAAAGATTCACTCTATAATTTTTCTGAAGATAAGTTTCATGCAGAACCTTATTCTACTTCAGGAAATAATATAAAAAATCGAGAAGAAAACTCTCAGTCTGATTTAACATTTAATTTTTCTAATAAATCAAAATTACTTGGTATAGATTATCAATCAAAATATAATTCTGCTGAATGCCTCAATAAAAAGAAAATTGAAACTAAACAAACTGCACCTTTAAAAATTAAAATTAAAAGAGTCAATGATGAAAACAATGAATATATCATTGATGATTCCAGTGTAAAAATAAAAAAGCAAAAAAAATCTAAACCAACGAACAATGTAGTAAAATGTACCAAAGATATTTATAGGTAAAAATATACTTACTTAAAATTTTAGGGAATTAAGTTAACAATATAAAGAATTCATAAATTTCAGATACGAGTGTCATGATTGTTCTATGAAATTTAGGACAAAAAAAATATTGCAGAGTCATGTGTCTGAATATCACAAAGGTAAGATTGCATTTTTTAAAATACTTTGCATATCTTGAAATCAAATTAGGAATTAATAAATATTATTTGGATTAAGGACCTTATGATCTAGAATGTGAAATCTGTCACATGAAATTTAGGAAAAGTTCTGCTCGTAAGAAGCATGAACCTTGGTGTGAAAAGGATGTAAAACATAAATGTGACATCTGCGAGAAAGTTTATTGGTAAGTAAACAGAAAATAAAAATCTATTCATACGACAAAGACAAACAAAAATTAATTGAATAATATTTTTAGTTACCAAGGCTCACTTTTGAAGCATCGGAAAACTCATGCCATGGCACCACAATAGTTTATTTTTCTGAACTACAGATTTATTTGTAACAGCATAATAAAAGGTAATACAGTCAATGCATTAATTGTACCTTTACATATAAAATATTGACAAATTCATGTTTTGTTTCAGAATGTTTAAACGTTTTTTTTTTTTTTAAATGATTGATAACAATTTTAATGTACTGAGATTAAAAAATTAATGACCAAACAAAAAGTCAGAAGAATTAGAAATAATACTCAAATTTAATAGATTTTATTTAAGAGAATGCTGGACAGTACATTCTCTTTACTAAATCAGAGAAGAATGCTCCACATAGCTAATAGTTTTTTGTACATCTACGTAAAACTAATATTTTTGGATTTTTATTTTATTTTAAAAGTTTTTTATGCAAATTGTACCTGTTTTATAAAATAATTATTTACAACTGAGAAAATTATTCTCATTGCACAAATGAATATTCCATGTAGTTTATACAATCTTGTCAAAATTACAGCTGAATTATATACCAACAAATTTTAAGATAATGAAATTTTTGTATTAAATTTTATGTCTTCTTTTCATGGTTGTCTATAAATTTAAAATTTGATCATTGAAAATATAATGTTTTTTAACGAGCTTTTAAGATATTTTTTATTTTCGCTTTTATTTAAATGGTTTGTGTTCCTATATCATTGTTAAATAATGATAAATGTATAAAAAAGTTTGTATTAATTTATGATAAATAAAATAAAAAAGTATTATAAAGCAGCATTCTTGTTATCAGTTTTGAAATTATAAATTTTGATATTTTATTTAATTGTAAAATTAAATCCCGCCTTATTTTTACTTAAACTTGACATAATGTATTTAGCGAAAAAACATTGTACCGATAGCAAAAAAAATGTCAATTCCTAAATCCGTCGTCAGTAATTGTTTTAAAAATGGTTCAAAATAAATTCATGAATAGTATGCAAGTATATAATATGCCAGTTTTTTCTTATGCTATTTGAAGTTAGTCTATGTGTAAGTATATTATATAATATTTTTGAAATTTAATAAAATTTTTAACGGAATTTTTATTTAAAATATATATTTATCTCTTTAAAATGTGTAATGGTTGTAAATAATAATAATAGATTTTGTGTATAAAATTGATTTATTAAAAACTTCATTACAGAATGAAGTTTAAGATTTTGTACAAATAGCGAGAACAATATTTTTACACAATACTTAGGTCAAACCTTTACATTATTATGATGAAAAATTGTTTTTAAATATTTACATTAACAGGATTCATAAAAATGATCCATTTAATATGCCGTTTTTACAAGTTAAATTAAAAAATCATTAAATGATTCGTAATAGATCACGAACAATGCATCAGTTCTTTCGTGATTTTATGTACTGTTATAAGTAATTTCAAAACTTTGTAACGTGTTTAGCAAAACGAAATAATTTAATATTTGTTACTACATATGTACAATTAAATAATTAATTTCGATACTAAACAGGATTATGTCACATAAGTACAGGAGCCGTGATATTTGATAAACACGTTACCATTTCTAGTTCAGTATTTTTGTAACGCTATAGAAAATATTAAAATTTCTATGTACAATGACTACTTATAGTTAATACTTATAATTATTGTAAAAATTGGCGTATGTACAAGAACTCGTTAAATTCGAGAACGTATATCATTTTCACTATATTACATTGCAATAGATGCTAGCCAATCGCAAAGTTTTTCTAAAACTATTTTGTACAATTTTTTACGGCTAGTTACCTCAATTGAATCTGTCTTGGACATCTACAATTATTGTGTGTTATTATAAGAAAATCATTGGTGATATTAATATGCTGAATAAGTTTAAAAATTCAGATTGCTTGCTTGCTATGTACTTATTCGTATACACGTTACCAAGCATAAATAAAATTTTAATTTTAAGCATACTAATTTTACAAATGACTTTTTACAGCGATTTTAGAAATATTTGCATATAAACAAAAGTTTGTGACAACAACACATTTTTATAAAGTTGTCAATTACGAACAATAAAACTGAATTATTGTAAATAAATAAGTTACATGAATATAATTGTTTCCTAAACGTTGACACTTCAATTTGCTTAATAGACTAAGCAACTACAAGCACTTTTAAGCATCCGTTTTTAAATAAATTCTCAACGCTCGATGTGAATCATCTCCTAAAAGCGCAGCTATCAAAGTTTGAAAATTTAAAAAAAAATTCATAATTTTTATGACGAGTCTTCTCCTCTCCTTTATATTTTATCACACAAGAAATTTTATAAGAATTAATAAGTAATAAAAATTACATTTCGCGCGATCCTATATCCTGAGTTCTGCGTCGCTGATAGATATTCCTCTTGGTGGATTTGTTCTTGGCGTTGCTGTAGGAACCAATGGACTAATGCTAGGACTTCTGGTAGCCAACGGGGACAGAGAAGGCGAGAAGCTTGGACTAAGTGCAGCCGAAGGAAAAGTTGAAGCATCGTGGCTAATAGGAGATCTCGGCAGGATTCCTCTGGCCATGGCAGGAGCAGTCAATGACCTGGGAGCTACCGAAGTTAGCAATGGCGGCGGCGGTGCCTTGTGCACGGACTTAGTTTTGCCACTGCTACCAGAGTTTCCACTCTGCACACTAGCTGCATCGTCTTTCAGCCTCGCAATCTCACTAAAAACGTGAGCCAACGGTTGGTATTGAGGACCCCAGTCCAGCAAGTAGTCCCAGTTGTACGATCCGGTAAGTTCCTCTTCGCTGTGGACTATGGAGCTGAGAGATCCGTTCATGGAGGGACCTCCTGGAACTTCTAAGCCGGAAGTAGGTCTACTTGGATCGCCGATTTTTCCATAAATTAAAGTGGCTATGTCAGCCTCAGTCGCCGCTTCATCCTCAAACAAGTGTAAACTATCAAGCGGCAATGCTTCAGGTGGCCTTCTCGGAGTACCCGAAGGAGGATCTACGATTCCAAGCCTAGCTAAGTATTCTTGAGTATTGTGCACTGAAAGATCACTGGCGGAGTCGGTAGCCTGTTGTCCTTCATTGATCATCCGAATTTCTTCATCTTCGCCATCATCCTCGGCTGAGCCACGACCCGATGATCCAGATTGATCGCTTCCGGATAATTCGGATGTTGCTTGCGTACCGGATTGACCGGATGTACCATATGGAGGGATTTCGTCGTATTTTGGCGGTGCGAATTGGCAAGATGCTCCACCCCCATTAGTTCCATTCAAAGTACTATTGTTTCCATTGGCCCCAACGCCTGTGACGCTTCTAATGGGTATGGTGTCAAAGGCACTGGGATCCACATAACTATTTGAGGCAGTAGCATTGCTTTCTCCATTCAATCCTGGCTTTGAACCAGGTTTTTTGTGTCGTCGATTTTTAATATGCAAGTACAGAAAAATAGAGCCAAAAGCAATGACAAGTAAGAGTAGTGCTATTAAAAGACCAAGAGCCCAATCTGCAAGTCCATTATTGGCAGCAACGGCCATGTTTGTTCCAATGTTTGTGGGAGGAGCAAAGGCGGTCGCTCCTCGAGACATTGTTAGGTCATCATTGTCAATCAGAGATATTTCTACTTCAGTCACGTTAGACAATGAACCTTGTCTTCCAGAACTGGCGTTCACAAATAATTTGGAAGATTCTTCTAAAGTCATATCATTGTTCGTTAATTCCTGTTTAACTATTAAAGCACCAGTAGTTCTGTTCAACTTAAAGAACGAATGTTGAGACATCAACTGATAGACAACGCGACCATCTGGCCCCTTGTCTCTATCCGTTGCCGTAACATAACCGATGACGGTCCCAGGAAGGATCTGAGCGCCGATTCTTATACCGAAACGGTACATTTGTTCTGTGAATTGAGGATAAAATTCATCCCGTGAGTCTATTTCCACGCGAACTTTAACTGCAGCGGTACGGCCGCCAGTGTCAGTAGCACGCAAAGCAAAGGCATATCGATTGCGTTGTTCGTAGTCAAAGACAGCACGGGTTGTGACAGTGCCGGTTTTAGCGTCAATCGCAAAGAGTTTCCAGCTGTCATCGATGTCGGAAAACCCATTAGCTGCTGCAGATACTATGGAGTAATTAAGTGCTCCGTAAACACCTCGGTCCAGATCAGACGCTCTTGCAGCAAATACGGTCGTGCCAACAGGTTCGTTTTCACCGACGAATTCAAGATATTCGGACACAGGAAATTTAGGCGAATTGTCATTTACGTCTTCAACGTGTACTCTCAAACGCGCTAATGCACATAGAATAGTCACAGGATCACTGTCGCAAGCCATTACCACTAAATGATGGATTTCTGGACCAAGGTCACAGTCGAGAGTGGCGTTTACTAATATTGCGCCAGATGATGGATCTATACGGAAAAGACCAGCATCGTTACCCGAAGTAATGTCATAAACGATAGTAGCTGCTGGGCTATCAGCCAGGTCGTCATCCTTAGCACGGAGGATTGCGACGGTATGACCAAGAGGTGCATCTTCTTTGACAGATACTTGATGAAGCTCTTCGATGAATCTTGGATAATTGTCGTTTACATCATCAACGTTGATCACAACCGTTACTGGATCGTCGCCAACCAAAGAACCTGTAGTAGTATTTTCATCCTTGGCGGCCAAGCGAATGACGTACCTGTAAAACATTGTTTATTAATATTTTATATTTAAGAAGAATCATACATTTCGTATCTAAACGAATGTTACCTTTCTCTAGTTTCTCGATCCAAGGTTTTAGCAAGGATAAGTTTGCCTCTGGATACTTCGAAAACTCCATTTTCATCTCCCGACACAATCGTCCCGTCGAGCAAATCGACATCAGAAAGTTTCATTAAAGTGGTGCCTTTCATTGCACTTTCTTTTATCGACACTTTATATTCTCGTCCTGGCATGTTATTTTTCAATCCATTCAATCGCACGATCACCGTGCAAATAGCGCTAAGCGATGGCTTTCCAGAATCTTCTGCTACAATGACTAATTCAATTTCTTTCGACAAAGGCTTGGATAAAGCTGTTCTATTGACTAAAAGAATGCCATTAGTAGAGTGCACAGTAAACCCTTTTATTGGTCGAAGCAAACGATAACGGATCTCATTGTTTTCTTCTGTTAAGTCATCGTCAGTTGCATTCACGGCTAAGACCTCTTGCACATTACCTCGTTCCTCTGAAAAAGAATATATGATTAAATTTAAGCTGCACGTAGTTTTTCTAATTTTGAAGTTTTTCAGTTTTAAAAATATAAATTTTATGATAATTCATCGTTATTATTTCTTGTATACTAAATATAAAGTAGTTGTATACGATAGTAATAAAGGTTTTAAAAAAGAGTCACATATCAAAACTAAAACTACCTAAAGAAATGCATGAATTACTTTTTTATGAAATACTTTACAATAAAAAATATTTAAGGACCTACCTGACAACGTAATTATGTGAGCAGCTTGTTCGAAGCGCGGTGGATTATCGTTGAGGTCTATGACTCTGATCGTTAGTTGTGTAGTCGCTTCGTGTAACCCATCGCTGGCGATAACCAAAAGGGTGTATTCGGCTCGAGTTTCCGCGTCTAGTTGACCAGTAAGGACTACCCGACCACCATACCTATCAATGCTAAATGGCACTGAATTACTTGAGTTTCCAAAGCGGTAGGTCAAAGCTGGTGAACTGTCCACATCATTGGCCGTAATCGTAGTTAAAATGGTACCAGGCGTTGTATCTGTCAAACAAAATGAAAAGTGACTTTTAATATAATTTTATTAACATAAAACTTTATATAAGTTTCTATATTATGTTATACTAAAAAATATTACTAAGAATTTTAATAATTAAAAGTAAGAACATTTTTAATGAATGTAACAATAAGAAGCAAATACATTTGAAATGGTTAGTTCATTTTATACTAATTTTGTGATTTTATTAAAAGTGTTGTAACATCAGGAATCTGTAATAAATATTCCGGCCGTTATTCCTTCGAATGCGTGCATTTTAGAATGAACAATAGAAGGCAATAGAATAAAGAAACGCGGAGGAAAAAAAATAATGCAGGAACCTTAGCGAAAGAGACGCAGTGACGCAACGGAAAAAAAAACTCGACTGCAGCAGCCGCCAGTACGCGTTTCTCTAAGTTATGCAAATTGTTTCATACAGTTGGACTTTTATACTGTCAACATAAATTCTTTGCCGCTTAATTTTATATTTTTGAGAACACGTATTTCTATTCATTTTTACCTTTTCTTTATCTTCTTTGACTTGACTTACAATCTGGGTGAAATTTTTTTTTTACCGTGTGTAAATTTAATTACTTTATTAAAATCACAAAATTAAGTTAAATTAAATTTTCTTACCAAATAACAAATTTTTTAATACTCACCTTCAGGAACTGAAATCATCTTGTGCTCCGGGAAAGTTGGTTGATTGTCGTTGATGTCAATCACCCTCACACTAAGGGCTGTCGTTCCAGTCAACTGCGGGTTACCCTGATCGGTAGCAATAATGGTCAAGCGATATTTTTCTCGTATTTCACGATCGAGTACGATATTGGTGCGTACTACACCACTGTACGGTGGATTTATCGTGAATGCATTATCCGGGTTACCATCTACTATGTGATACAAAAGTTTGCTATTCAATCCTTGATCCATATCACTAGCAGAAAGCTGTGGACGCATTAAAATATAAAAATTTTAGTAATCAAACTAAATTATAAGTAACGTTTGAGTACGGTTTCTGATAATACCTTGATCACGAAATCTCCTTTGGTATTCCCCTCAAGAACAGTAGCTGAATATTGCGACTGAGTAAAAATAGGTGCGTTGTCGTTGACATCAGATATTTTAATGACTAACTTAGCGTAGGCTTCCAACGGTTCCGGTCCATCAGTCCTCGCCACTAAAGTAAGAATATATCTGGAAGCTTCTTTCATCTGCTCGCTGTCCATGCTGTTCATCCAGTATTTATCCTGAGCATCGTGATCCTTGCCGTCCATGAATCTCGCCTCGCTTCTTCCGACGTCGTAGCGCAATTCCGCATCGAGTTTCGTAGGATCGTTGATCCTTAGAACGCCAGTTTCTTCGTCGATTACGAAAATCCTCTGATCGTTTCCCGAGCCGATCGAGTAAGCGATGTGCTGTCTCCTGCCGTCGGAGCGCACCGCAGTCACTTGGAGAACTTCGGTGCCGGCGACCGAGTTCTCCTGGACGACGATGTTGTAGCTGTCGTTTTGAAATTTAAGCACCGGGGCGATGTCGGAGAGGTCGCCTATGCGCAGCTCCACGAGACCCTTGGCACTCAGGGGTGGATTACCCTTGTCGGTGGCAAGCACCTCCAGTCTGTAGACGCGGCCATTCTCTTGGGCAAGGGATGAGGTGACGGTGACCACTCCCGTGCTGGGGTGTATCCGAAATTTGGGTTTGTCTTGCTCGTTCACGAAGGCGTAGACGATCTCGCCGTTCATCCCCTCGTCGGCGTCACTGGCCTTGACGCGCATTATATTCTGACCTGGTTGCGTGCTTACGGGCACTCGTGCTTTAAATGGATACTCCTCGAAAATCGGATGATTGTCGTTTACGTCGCTTATGTAGATCTCGATGGGCACCGACGTTTGCTTCGCCTCGTACTTGCCGCTATCAGTTGCCACTACCAGAAACGAGAAGGTGCTTTCTGCTTCGCGATCTAGAGGTCTGTAAACAAAACGGATATCATCAGATTTTTATTTCATATGTTTTATTTATAGTATTTTCAAAATAGTGAAAAAGAATTGCGATTATTTTCAAGTTTCTTTCAAACCACGTGAAAATAGGGTTGAAAAATAATAGAAATCGAATCAATCAAATTAAAGACTATAAAATGTTTCTTGAAATTCAAAATTAGACTGAACTACTACTGAATTTCGATAATTAAAAAAAAAACCTAGAAAAACAAATTATAACAATATAAAAATAAACAGCAAAAGAGAAAAACCACTGTCGAAATATAATTTTTAGCCTAATTTTGTTTTTAAACAGATGGTCAATTAAAAAGTATCTACAAACAGTCGATCATGCAAAAGGCGTGCAAAGAAAGCATTAGCTGCCTCTGTAATTACGATATATTTTAGCGTGAGTAAGACTAAGAAGCAGATCGTACAACGACCTTCCCATCATTCGCGGTCGGTACGTTATACGAAGCGCACGGGCCGGAATCCTCCTCTCTGCATCTTCCTCCTCTCGAGTTTTACGACCTTGTATAGAATCCAACACTACCACCGTAACTTCTTCTTTTTTCCTCTCCTCCTTACTTTATACGCGTTGGTTCCTATCGTCAGTTTTTGCTTCTGCGACTTTTTTTTATGCGGTTGTTTTCTTAATGCGCCGAGTATTAATAACAAATTTCAGTGATATATGCGCGCACAGCGGCGGAATAAAGTTTCAGTAAAGAAGTGTAATAGACGTTTATGGGAAAATATTTTTCGGAGAAAAAATTTTACTTCCGAAATCAATCTTGCATCAAAGAAATAAATTTTTCTTATTTTCGGCAAGGCAGACTAATGAGAATGTATAAGCATTATAATGTAAAAATTGTGAAATACGCTTGACAAAAGTTAAAAGTGGGTGTAACTTTTTCCCGAAATCTCCGAGGTATTTATGTTTCCACTCTAAAGTTTCTTTTATTTATTAATTCTATTTAATTACAACATGATTAATAAAATGCAATCATCGCACAGTATAAACGATATTTTAATTGATATTAAATGGTATACTACACATTTCTTATAATTTTTCGTCGAGAAAAAAAAGGTATAAGACTTTTTACACATGCTGATATCATAAAATCGCATAAAAAATGAAAAAAATTTCAAATATATAAATCTCTTTAAAAATTTATTTTAATATCAAATAAATCTCGATATTCTTCGTGCATTGCAATTTTTAATAGGCATTCCCTTCATGACGGTTTCACAAAAGAAAGAAACGGAAAGCTCACCCAGCTGTTGTGATGACTCCCGTGAGGTTGTCAACTCGAAATAGCCAAGTCGACTCTTCAGCAATCGAGTAAGTGATCTTGCCGTTAACTCCCTGGTCAGGATCGGTGGCTCGTACTTGCATGACGCTCGATTCGGCCGGGACGTCCTCGGAAATGGTAGTCGAGTACTTTCCTTGGATAAAGCTGGTGCCACCGTAATTGTCGAAGTTACCGGCGCCGCTTCCCGTAAACGACGCCCGCAATCTCGGATCGCTATACTGATTGTGTAAGAAGGCTGGCGCGTTATCGTTGACGTCCAGCACTATCACGCTAACGTTACAGCGTGCTTCGAGACTTGGCCGGCCCTTATCCTTCGCCGATACCGTCAACGTATACTTCGCTACCACTTCACGATCCAAGCTTGAGGATGACAAGACGCCCGTGACAGGGTCCAGTTTGAATTTCGAGCCAATGTTGCCACCTGCAATTTTTAATTAATTTTTATAGCTCGTTGTCATGTAGCTTTCATTCTAAATTTGCTGAAGATCAAGCACTTTTTCTTTCTCATATAGAGAGGAAAGCTTTCAGTCGGCGATGTTTTTTCTTTATTTCTCATATTTGTACGTAGATTCTTTGAACATGAAGTAAAAATACGAAAAGTTACAAGAAAAATATTTAATTAAATATTGTTTTAAAAATTTTAATTAATTTTAATTTATTTAATTTTTTAAAAATTCTGCGCGAGTTGTACTTACTTATGATAGTGTAGAAGACTTGGCCGTTTTTACCGTCGTCCGCATCTGTGACTGCCAGGGTATGAACGACTGCAGTTTCTTGATTTTCAGGTACTGCGAGGGTGTAGCACGAGCCAGGCCTGAATTCCGGATTGTTGTCATTCTCATCTAGCACGACGACTTCGATGGTAGTGAGATCGAGGAGTTTGCTGGATCGAGCGAGTACTGGAACCGAGTAGCGATCTATTTCTTCGCGATCCAGAGGTGCCAATAGCCTCACTATACCGCTGCTCGATACTCCGAATTTATCGGATACTACTCCTTCCGGTATGCTGAAGCTAACATTTCCTGAAATAATAAAATTTTAAGTGTCAGAAAATTTCATAAGTAACATTTATCGCGCGAAGATAGCAAGTAACATCTGAATATGTCTCATTTAAAAAATGTCGTGTAAAAATAACATTTTTTTTTTTCATCAAGCTTAGAAGAAAGCGGTGGGCCCCAGGCTCTCACGAGCTCGCAACCGGACTGGAACTCGGCCGCGGTCGCGCGGAAGCAAATGCAAAGGAACGTGGCCCGCGCGCCCAGAGGGGGAGGGAAGCGGGTGATGGCACGGATACGCTGGTAGGAGCGGTGATTTGCCTATGCGCGAGCCACGACGGGCCACCGGCGCGATGATATACGCAGCCATTGTTCGCATCCCTCGCCTCGGACTCGCCTTATATTAGTCTCCTCGATCCGGCCGGGGTTCGCCCTCCCCCTCAGCGCGCCGCTCTTTACTCTTGGATCTTTCACGCTGCTGTCCAACGAGACGAGCGACCTTCCTTAGGACGTTTCACGGTTTAGTTTAATTGTATTATGCATCTTTACGTTTTTTTTTTGTCAAATTTCTGCACGGAGAACAATGGACTCTTGTCATAATACTAATACAAAGTTTACTTTAAAAAACCCAGCGCTGTAATAATTTTCAAAGTTGATGCACATTGGAAGACCGAAGCAAGAACTATGTATGGAAATTATACAATGGTCCGAAAAAGGAAATGTCTGTAGTAATTTTGAAATTTAGTTGTTTAATTTTAACAGGCGCGTAATTGGAGTGCCTCTTTTTGTGTGTACGACGTGAAAACCGCTTACCGAAATCGGATGACTTACCTTGATCAGGTACTGCAGCACCAGCAACGCTGATAACGTCGGCGCCGATGCGAAGATTCTCGGAGACCCTGGCGACCGGATTGGGAAGCAGCAGTCGGGGTGGTCCGCTGGTTTGACCCGCGGCAGTGGTGATCGTCAATCTCAAGGTGGCTTTGCGCGGTGGTGTGCCGTGGTCGTTGGCTGTGATCTCCAGCTCGGTGGGACGCAGCAGGGGCCTCACGAGGGTCACCAGCCCGGACTCGTAGCCCACGGAAAAGCGACCCTCTTCGTTACCGGAGCTGATCACGTACGACACTCGGCCATTGTCGCCGGCATCCTTGTCTACTGCCACCACTCGGAGTACTCCAGTACCTGCCACAATCATATCATTTTTAGTACTTGCATCCAATAAAAATCGTATTTATTTTTCGTAAGAATTTAACTGAATTCTTATGAAATTTTTAATTTATTAAGCGGATAGTTAGATATATCCTTCGCGCTGTTTATAAATCGACGTATACTGCAAAGAAAGATTTAATTAGGGTTACATCCGTTTATTGCCAA
>JAWWEN010015583.1:0-21434 GCA_035582955.1 Sycophila texana | reverse complement strand
ACTTCTGCACTTACGATGCGCTCGCATCGTAGCGAGCAGACACATGTGCGCGCGCACACACACACACACACACACACGCGCGCGCGCGCACACACACACACACTCACACTCACACTCACACTCACGTATTTCTGAGTAAAAAGACATTAGACCCGGATATAACCCCGAAGCTGATCCTTTTTACACGCCCCCACTCTTTGAAAAAAACTTGCAATCAAACCACAAACGTTCGCTCTTAACGTGTCCTCTAATTATACGCTAAAGAAACCCTTTCGCCCGAGCGAATGTTGATTTATTAACTTACAAAACGGCACTCGCACTTAACCCCTTCGTCCTCACCCACCGCCGACGGCGGCCGCCTATTAAGTCTTATTCTTCTAAAGCTCGTTCTCGCGCACGTAAGTGGCCCCCGCGAGTTCCGCCGAGTGGCGCGGGCCCCGTACTCTTCCCTGCGGTGGCGGCCATAATTAAAACACTCCACGTCGCAGTTTGCGCTTTGAATTTCGACCTGTCGCCGTATAAATGGGCGCGGGGCAGGGCAGGGGAACGTACGCCGCAGTCCGCACGTGAGCTCGACATAATGCGCTGAAAAACGACATGTTGCGCTGGCAAAAGCGACGGCAAAAACGTAGAGCAGTTTGGCAGCTTGAATAAGGGAGCGACTTTTTGCCGGCCCCAACTGTGGCGCGCTTATAAAAATTTCCACCTCGCTTTTGCGCCTGTTCTAATTCATCTTTGTTTTAATACTTCACCTCTCGCGCTTTAGTGGCGCGTGTACGTTTTCGAAACTTTTTTTTTTTGTCTTTTTTTTTGACAAACTTTTAACGGATCAAATTTAAAATTGCAATAACGTTTAGTGAATTCATCATCACGGAAGTTCAATGTTGACTTGAAACTGCTGGATTATTTTCTTCAAAATAATAATTTTTTAAGCTTCTGGACTGTAATTACGCTGCTAAATACATTGAAGCAGCATATGTAAATTACTTTGGAAAACTCTATGAAAACTGATAAAACTTCATTTTAACGTTGTCTTGGCAAGATTTTTCTAATGGTTAAAAAAAGTTTTTTTCGACCGAATTATACTGAACTTTGATAGAACGTTAAAACTCAGTTGGTTTAAATCGAATTATCTCGAGCTTTTTTTAGTTATACTTGATTTTTATGATCGGTGAGAAAATGATCGATTTTTCATTATAGACATGCAGTAGACTATTTTAAAACCGCTTATATTTGTAATGAACTTCCAATAAATCGGAAAGTTAGCTTTTTTGTCTCACCTAGTAGTTAATTAATGACGTCCGAATATAAAACGCTAATTAATGTTTTCAAGCTCTCAGCGAAGTTTATTTAAAAAAAAAAAAAGATAAATAATATGAAAGAACACAAAATAATGCTTTGTTTGATTACATTTGAATCACTCTTTTTCACTTACATAATGTGTAGGTATCACATTTTCCTTTCTTAAAAAAGTGATGATCGGATATTGTGAAGCCTCGAAAATGTGAATGTGATTGGTTCATGAATCAATATTCAGTATGGCGCCAAAATTAAAAATTTCTAATAACCTCAAAAATGAGTCACGAATAATAAATAGTAGTAATAAAATTAAAAAAAAATAATAAAATGAATAAATAAATAATAACATGAATAAATAAATAATAAAATGAATAAATAAATAATAAAATGAATAAATAAATAATAAAATGAATAAATAAATGATAAAATGAATAAATAAATAATAAAATGAATAAATAAATAATAAAATGAATAAATAAATAATAAAATAAATAAATAAATAATAAAATGAATAAATAAATAATAAAATTAATAAATAGGAGAAAGAGAAAAGTGAGCGCGCGAAGCTCGCTGAATTTTGTTTATTAATAAAAAACATTTGGACTCATTAAACATCGATACCTACACATTAACAAAATAATGCTGTTTGCAAATTAATAACACACTTTTGTGTAAAATCGTTTGTTTGCCATTTGTTTCGCCCAGTGCAAGTCGGTATCACGCAGTGTATGCCGAAGCTTCTTCCGTGCGAATTATACGTTCGTTTGCGCGAACAGGCAGAAAGACGTGTTTATTGACCGAGGAGTGCTCGACATCGTAGTATCACAGGAGCCGCCTTAAATCTTGCACTTGTTTGCCTACTTTGAGCCCGCGTCTATATGTACGTAGTTCTCCCGCTTGGTTAAGGCACGCAAATGATACGGTTTTTGCGCGTGGCTCCGGCGTCGTGTTACGCGCCCCCGGTTTTAAGATTTAAGCCTCTTCGTGAAATATTTCTTAGCGAGGTAACGACGGTTTTAATTTCAAAATTTATACGCCCCTTTTGATTTACCTCACTTATTTACGGCTCTTAAAATTTCATTCACTTGTATAAAGTATACATACATCTGCGTTCCTGCAGTAAAATTCGTCCCTCTTTTTTATACATAAGTTTTTGTTCGCAGTGGAATACTACTACTCCCGGTGGAAATATATAGCCGAGAATACTAAAAGGTAATAGAAGGGGGTGGTGGGTACAATCTGAGCGGTGAATTAATAAATGTAGAAATAAATTTTCCGGGTAGAGAGCGGGCATTTATTAGACTCGCAAAAACGCTAAAAATCTGCTTGGTATTGAATTCTATCCCAGCCATCAATTCGAACATCTTTTATGGCTTAAACGAATGTTTTCCGTGTTCAACGCGCGGCTGTAGTACCGTTGCAGGTCCCGCTTTCGTTCGATCATCCGGCCGCATGCCAGTAAAATCTCATTGTTTTGGAAATTGCTCCCACGCACTGTCGATTCGTCAGATTCTATGCCGCCCACGCATACACATACTCGTCGTTTCTGTATGAATGCCGAATCGCATTATTTTTTCACTTCCAGTTTTCGGTTTGTATAGGCTGTGCGTTTTTCTTTTTAAATGAGCTTTTTTTCTTCTGTTTGATCGGTGCGCACTGCCATTAAATTCGCCGAGTTTGATGTATATAACTAACAAACTATAGTAAGCGTTTATTTGTAATTCAAACAATTCCTTTTAAGCTTTGTCGATTTTTATCGGAGAGTATATAACTCCAATAAGGTATCAGAAATTTATAATGCAGAATGAATTATTCACTTTTCTACAGATAAAACTGCAAATATTGATGAATCTTGATTAAAGAATCGTTATCAAGGATGTTCATCCTTTATTAATGACGCAGTGAATATTTAAGGAAAGTGTTTCAAGCCCGAGTGCTTTTATAGCGCGTGACGTCAAAAATGGCAAAGCGCAACGTAAATCCTGCTGTATTTTCCGAAAACGAGTGGCCGCCCCGTACAGCGTTTCGCATCAATAAACTGAATTATAGCGGGCGAACTTGTCAGCAGGCGCGTCCATAAAGATTGACCCAAAAATTATGGCGGCATCATTGAAACAAACCAAGCCGAGATCCCGCAGTAAAGCGGCAGCCTAATGTATCATCGGCAAGCGAAAACTTCGTGCATATTGCATTTTACGAGACGCGCGCGGGGACGCGAAGCACCCGTAAAGCCGAAAAATAGCCGTGTTTACATCCTCGACGCTTCCCCTCCCACGCGGGTTCGCCCAACTTAACGCTCCCGTAATGGATTTTCGGCAGTGCAGGGGGCTGCACACATTTACGACTCGCGCTCAATCGCCCCGACATAAACATACGTCGATTAACTTCCGTCGACGCAAATTTTATATAACGACGGGCGCGAAAGGCGACCTCAAATTCCTCGGCGCGTCCTTGATTTACGAAGCCACGAGGCTGAGGTTGCGTTGCGTGGGGGGATCAGCAACGCGGCAAATTCGATTAATGCGGCTCGGTCGCCTCCTTTGCGCTGACCGCTAGCGAGAAAGTCACCGCGCGCTTCCTTCCTCTACGCACGCGATCTGGAAGAAATACCATTTTTTACGAATTATCGCCGCGTTCGCGGGTCTAGGGCGCAGATTTGGAACTACTTCCTTCATAGGGTCTCGCGGGCGCGGCTTTCGCGGAATTTCGTCGCGTCATTCTGGAACCTTCAAATTATCTTCGAAGAAACATGATTTATGTTCCCGCTGGGCGGGAGGATATATTAAAAAAGTTTAATAAATGTTCATTTGGTAATCTTG
Organism: Sycophila texana; assembly: GCA_035582955.1. NCBI lineage: Eukaryota > Metazoa > Arthropoda > Insecta > Hymenoptera > Eurytomidae > Sycophila > Sycophila texana. The sequence goes on along the minus strand of JAWWEN010015583.1, from coordinate 17,316 downwards.
GTACCATTTTTTATCGGGTATGATTATCTACAAATTCTGAATCGGTCTAATGCAAGATGGATTGCCAGGCGAACGATTGCACGGAAACACTTTGCCGGTATCAATGAATGATATGTTAGCGCTATTATCTGTAATGTATCGAAAATAACATTTTTATGGAAAATCTGTGCACATAAAACAGCCGATGGTATAATAAATGTTTCTTTTCAGGATGAAACTTCGGATGATGCGTAATTGGGCAATACATACTCAGAAAAATAAGTGAAAAATTATTATGTTTTTAGTATAAACAATGAGATTTACTTGGACTTTTATTAATTTTTATTAAAATATCTTTTAATTTTTCGTACCATTTTTTTTAGATTTATGTACGCTCGAGTAGGTATCACCTAAGGATAAATAGTAATTTCTTAATTCCATATATTGCTCAGTTACATGAAGGCTTTGAAAAGCTTATAAAAATAAATATATTCATTTTGAGAAGAAAATTAGAAACTTTCATGCCTCCATTTAAAAATCACCCAGTAAAAATTTCACTAATTTAAATATAGTAGGCTATTTATTACTGTAAATAAGTGATAAACATTCATAGTTTTATAGCAATAAGTCAGTAATTATTTTGAATTTATTAAAATTTTTAGCATAGATGTCATTAAAAAGTATAAATTTTTTTACATTTTTATTTATTTTTCTGCCTATAACTAGGACAAAAGAGCTCATTATCAGTCCCTTCCCCACTTATCGTCCTCTAATCCCACTGTCAGCATAAGCAATAACATAAATCTTTATTCACCCTTTATTTTTCGATGGAAAATCAATAAAGTCTTAGATTAATGAACGCGGAAAATCTCCATTTCGAATATCACGACATCAAATGCGGACAGCCAGTCGAATAGCTGCGGCGCGCACGTCATTTGAGGGGGTTGCTCAGCAATGGCGCGCGCCCAAGATCCAGAAATAAAAAAAAAAGTAAAAAAAGAGTAGCGAGAGGGGGAGGTGCTACACAAAATGTAGAAAGAAAGAGAGAAAGAGCGAGAAAGTCAAAGAGAGCAAATCGATAAGTGGGAGAAAACAGCGAGGCAGCCGAATATACGGCGTTTCCTCGTCTCGCTCGTAATTTACCCTGGTGCGTATAGTGGTGCGCGGCATAAACCGCGCGTTCGCTAACACCCATAACCGGGCAGGACTCAGACGTTAAACTTTTAACTTTTAGCTCTGTTTGAGGACTGCGCGAGGGAGTGTTTTTTAAGGCGGTCCCGGAGGGGGGTTACATGCTTCTGCGATATGCAATGAATCGTTTTATACGAAGGGCTGGTTTGTATTCTACGTATATTTTCTTTGCGTAATGGAGTTCTGTAAAAGTTTGTTTGCAATTTCTTGGGTTATTTTTTTCAGCAAGGCGTTTGAAATAATTCTCATGCGTATCTTAAATTCCATTTACAAGAATCGAAGTGAATATTTCAATATTGAGTAATTATTTTATCCTTGCTTTGTTTATTAAAATTCATATTTTAAGGCAGTTATTTTTATTTATTTACGTATTTTTTAATTTTATCAATCTCGCAATCCTCTGAAATCACTAAGGCGCATCGGAATGTAATTCGAGGTGAGACCTCGGAAAGGGTCCTTGTATGGAAAATTCCATCAAGCCAGTTGTATAGAATATTTTTATTTCATATGCATATTTGTTTTGCATCACTATTCTTATTCGCGCAGATTGTAAGTTGAAATTTCCCACGTAGGTTATTTCATCTTTTTTTACCAACGAATTATATTTTCTTCGTGAAGAGGAAAAATCTCTCAAAGGAGCTTCATATTTAGTCCAAACGTCAGGGAGCGAAGATATCTTTATTCCTCTATCTCTTAAAGTTTGAAGTGTTTCCACTTAAAAAAGTTCACCGCTCTCAAACTTATATTCTTTTTCTTTTTTTTTTTTCAAAGAAGCTAGTAAAATTCGAGCAAATAGTCTCCCCTATTTTTTCGTTCACTGTATCGCACCTCAAAACTCGCAGTCAAATGAAACTTCAGGCTCTCATTGTTTATCGCTAAAAAAGAAAAGGAGTTTTTCTGCTAATTGTAAGCTAATTTTCAATGGAGTGCAAAACAAAAGCAAAAATTATGATAAAAAAAAGCGGTATACGCAGCGCCATGGGGGCGAAACGGTCGAGGTCGACTAAACTGCATACGCAATGCTTTTATTTTGTTGAAGCAACACAATATCTGCATTTATGCCGATCGTAACATTTAGTTCGCGTTTCGCCAATCATTTTCCACCCCGAGTTTACGATGAGGATGAATTCCCCCTTGTACACGCATCCGGAGCTTTATACTCGGCAGAAAAGTATATTGCATTCCACCGCAAATATCCCAGCGAAGATCGAAAAAAAACACGACCCACGTGCTCCCGACATTCAATAAACCACTAACGATGTCAGACGAGTTACGCCGACTGTATTTTCTCCTGCGCAACGTCGCAAGAACAATAATCCCCGGACGGTCCCTCGGAATACCTCTTCCCGTTAAGATTCTAACGCGCCGATGGGAAAAGAGGACAGGCGGTCACAAAAAAATAGAAAAAAAGTAGGGAGGTGGAAAGGGGGTGGGGGGAGAATGGATCGAGGGCCCTGCACCATTTGCGGCGGGTATATTCCGCGGCGGGCATAATCGCGCGCGACGCCGGCGGAATTTATCTTGCGAAACGCGCGCCCCGGCAAGGACGACAATAAGTCTCGAGTTTCGCCTCGGACGGACGATAACAGCCCCGCCGGAGGAGTGCAGCGCCGGGGAAAGGGGGTGGAATAAAAGAAAGCACCGCGGACCTTTTGCGTGCGTCACGGAACGGAACGAAGCGAGGCGAGCGCAGCGCATTATCTTAACGGCCTACTTCCGCGTATAGTAGTGTACACCGCGAGACACTCTCCGGCTCTCCGCGTTTGTTCCTCTCTCCTCCCGTCTTTTTTTGCAGTCCTTTATTTATTCGATTTCGTCGCTCCCCCGCGGCGCAGTATACGTTCCCCCCGCCCCTCCTTGGTTAGCGCGAGGGATGTACATATATATAGGTACTTTTATGCGCTCACGGGAGTGGCGTGCGTGAGCTTTACGCGGAGCCGAAGGTAATTGCGTAAATCCGCGTACGAGCGTTTGTGGATTCGTTCTTAGTCCTCGCATCAATTCCGCCGTCCCCACGGTGCTGCTACTTTGGGGGTGGGGAGGTACAAGGGGGCGGGTGCGGTGCGTGCGGTATTCCGCGGCTGTTTTCCCACGCGCACTCGTGCGGTGGCGAATTTTCGGCTCGGCGTCGTATTTGCGGGAGAAGTTTGTGCAGCTGCTTATGGGGAGGTCGTAAACGACCCGCGAGACTTTACCGGCTGAAATTAGACAGGTGGATTAGCGGGCAATCAAGGGTAGTTTCTTGGGGTCAAAGAATTAAGTGGTACGCTTTTCCGCTGCACGATGCGTAGCGAAGCTTATGGTGTATATCCAGCAATATAAGATAATGGCTCGCAATGATTTGTTCGCAAAGATAAATAGCCTTGAAATATTTATGATAGTATAAGTTTGCGTAATGTAAAAAAAAATAAAAAAATATAGACGACGTGACATTAAAACTTTATAAATAATTAAATTTTGAAAGTGGGTATCCGTGTCATTATCCTGATTTTAATTCACTTGAAAAACTATAGATACATTTTTTAAAGCTATTGTGGTTGAGTTAAATTAATACTGGTTTTAAAAAATATATATATATATATATATATTTAAATTTAATAATTGTTAGATTAGTATTATATATTGTTTAGCTTTTAATCTTCTCTTCTAACTTAATATCTGATCTATTTACAGGTAATTGTAAGCTCCTCCATTTAACGTAAACTGCACCAGACATATAATTAACGCATATCTTCATATGATTGACAGTGACAGCACGCGTCTGCTTGCTTAATCTCACATATATAAAAAAAAAATTATATTCATGAATATATCACAAAAATGTTATTGTAAATATAAGAAAGACAATAATTTACTCGTGATAAAATAGATAACAAAATTTCCTAAATAAACATTTTAAGCACGTTTAAAAATAAAGCTGTTACTCCAAAGCTTCCCCTAAAGCTCGACGTTTTTCGCTTATAAAGCGCCACAAGACACGGTACTGACCTTACGGAGATCCGATTATGTAGATATCCCGTCGCGCTTTAAGAACGTCGGAATCAAGCGAAGGTGAAAAGAGAGAAGGTCGCCCGGATCCCTCGCCGGCGTTAAGCTTTATCACCCGCGGCCGACAAAAGGAAATAACAAGACGTACTGCGGAGCTGCGCCTTCCCGGGACCCGGAGAAATAGCCGTCGGTGCGGCTTTTGGTGGGCAGCACGCACGCGACGTCCGCGAAAAAATAAGAGGAACGCGCGGATCGCCAAAGAAAGAGAAAAAGAAAGAGAAAAAAAGTGAGAGAAAGAGAGGTGAAAGGGTATGGTCTATGGGCATCGACGGGCGGAGAAAGGAGCAAAAGGCAGAGGAAGAGAGAGAAAGAAGGTGGGATGTAAGGAGGGCCGCGACGCTGCGGGAAGATAGGTGCGCGCGGAGGAAGCAATGGTACTATGTAGGTCAGCTCGTACGGACTGCCGCTATAAATTGCCGTTAATCGAACGAATTACAGGGATTTTCCTATAGGTGCACTTCCCGCCCCTTTTCTCTTCTTCCCCCGCTACACCCTCCCCGCAGCAGTCTTCTCTTATAGCTCGTCGGTCTTTCTTTCGCTGCCGTTCGATTTCAGACCTGAACTCCCCCCCTGCCCCCCGCGCCCGGCAAGACGTATGAGTTCGTTAGCCGCGGCGCGCCGTAGGATCCAGTGCATTGTGCGCGGTGGTAACCGCCGCGCGCCTCTTGCTCTTAACCGATATTCTTCGCTGTGATTATTCCGATACTCGGAAATCCGAGGTAGGGTATAAAGAGCGGACGGGTGATAATGGTATAGCGCAAGGGGATGAAATTGCGGGGGAGCCGCTAAATGGGCTCGAATTAACATCGTTTCAAGGCGACTTTTCCTCGTAATGGCTAACGGCGACGAGGGATATTGTTTAGGAAGGTCTTACCTTTTATAACGCTACGAATGTAATTTTAGAGCGCTGTAGAGGTGATGTCGTGAACTCTTTACGATATGAATCTGAATATCATTAATTTACAGATTTTTTTTTTAGCAAGTTTGTTTTTTTTTTGTCGAAATATATATTTTTTAAAAATTCGTTTTTGTTTAAATCTAACTAATTAGTGAATTAAGATTTCTTATTTTTCTTTGAACAGCAACTACATTTTCAACATTTGAAGCATGTCTACATTTTTCAAAAAACTGTTTTAAAAGCAGAGGCAAATAATTTAGTAACTAATATTTTATTTATTGAAAGCGTTATATTAATCTGATTTCTGCCTTGAAATTTTCAAAATCAAATGTACACAAAGATGAATAAATAATGTAAAATCTTACGAAAGTTTAAATAAATAATGATATTCAATGCGTTCCGAAAAGAACTAATGGATGCTTGAATAATTACTTTATTGTTCATATATATTTGAAGTAACACATATATTCTGTTAAAGAAGTGAAACTTGTAAGATGAAAGTAAAAATATTTGTTTTCTGAAGCGTTCAGCGAGTTCCTTATGTCAATCAAAGTTTTCCGAACTCCGATTTAGGTACATTAAGAACAAAAAAGAAAATTCATTCAACCTTGAATCTTTGGAACTGGCGAAGACTTCCTTAGTCATCACTATGAGCCGTCCACTGGTCATCCTAGCCATTATGGATCGGTAAACTCAATGAGTTCACGAAACTCCGCTATTGTATGACTAGTCCTTTCATTAAGACCGCTGATGGCTTTTCAGACTTCAAAAGTTTGTTTTGTTTATGATGGATTGATTGATTTGAAACTGATTAATTAAGAGTATAGAGATATGTTAAACTCTAAAATAAAATAAATATAACGAATATGGTAGTAATTTATCTTGACGGTGCCTTTAGATTTGCATAGATATAAAAATACTTTTCGTCTGTAATTTATTATCGTTTCGATTCTATTCTTAGAAAAATTAATTAATTTAGAAATATATATGATATTTTTTTTGGTATAATTAAAAGTATGTATAATTCAGTACGTTACTGAAAATATTTACTACTTGTAGTTTATTAGTTTGTGTACAATTAGTCTGCTCTGATAAACATGGGAATAAACTCGAAAATGAGTAATAAATATTTTATTTTATTGCACAATCATTATTTCTCCAAGTGACTAAGCATCGTAGATAAGGGAAATGAAACGAAATATGTAACTATTCATAATCGTGATATTTACATGCCTTATTGTTATTGTTACAATCGTATCAAGGTTCGTAATATTTTGCGAGCGTAATCTAGAGCTTATAAGCTTGTATTTGTGTCAATGTCTTTCTATAACGCTATTGCAAGATACATTGAAGTTCCACTTCTAGCTACTATTTTTCATCTGTCCTTATAATCTACTCCTTATATGAGAATTATTTATTATGCTTTTATTAATCCAGTAGCTCGGCAAGTCGTCAATATGATTATCGGAATCTTGTTCAATAAGTGAAGACCGCTGCCGTGAATGACAACGATGGACATACCACTTGGGTTGAACAACTACTTTTAACGTTGCTCTGCTATATTGGGAGATGAGAATGTTTCTGCGACCTTTCAATATTCAAATAGTATAATATCCCCTACTTTCATAAATTTCAAATAAGTTTCTCGATAAATAAAGTCGGCACGACATTATTGCGTTCATTGTCTCCGTGAAAATAGAATACGAAAAATCGAAAAGAACGCATCCACAAATCACTTTTCCGTCACTTTTGAGCAAAAAAACGTATGAACATTTTTGTAAACATTTTTCCCTGTCGAAGGAAAACCAAATTTCCATTTTTCTTTTTTTTTTGCGAAATAAACTATAACAATTCCAACCTATCACGGGGAAATGCACTTTTCAGATTTTGACGCGGCGAAAAAGCAGTACGTTTCGAAGTTGTACTATATTTTTCGCAAGAATTTCGGTGTTTTTTTAGATACTTTGGTAATTCATTAGTATTAAGGATCAGAGGTACGCAGAAGTCACATCATACGAGTATAAATTGAATACAAAATAGTTAAAGCAATAGCAAAAGGATTTCACGAAATACTTTTTGTTCGAGAGAATCTATGAAATGCCCTTTTTTGCTACCCTCTGAAATATACTACAGCAAAATTGAAATTACTTTTTTTCGATAGAGGCGACAATTTTATTTAACCACATATCGAAAGGCATTTTAGATTTTATTGCGAAATTAAAAATGCGTTTATTAGAAAAAAATGTTCACTTAACTAATTAATTCTGACGACTTAAAAAGTCACAAATATATTTACATTTTCGAACGTAAATTAATTCATTATTTCGTTGTAAAATTGATAATATTTTCTGCTATTTGAAAGAAAAAGAGTTCCTGACGAGTTCTCATAAAAATTAAATGCTAATGCTAATTCATGTGCAAATTATGGAACGCTTTCTTCTCTTCCCAATTAAAGTAGATATCTAATTAACATAGACGGCCGACTGCATTTTTTAAAAGAAACGCTCGTTTAACAAAACAAATATTCGATTAAAAGAAGTTCATTAACAGCTGCTTTACACACCAGTGGCGCGTAAAAACGTCGAAGAAACTTATTACGTCAATGGCAGCTCTTGATTGTTTATCAGGCAATACGAAAGTTCGAGGGAAGCATCCCTGATGCCTTTTTATCCTGGAGAAGAAAATATAGTATAAATAAAAATGGCATCTTTGCTGTTAATATACGTATAATTTAGTAGGGAAAGTATAATATGAACACTTGAAAATTTTCTCGAAAAATTATGATAAAATTAACGGTAAAAATTTATGTCGAAAATCGTAACCGTGGGTCAGTTTGCAAGCACTAAATATATTTCTAAAAATTCTTCTAGCTGTAATTTTCATCTAAAACTTAGATTATCAGCAAAGCTTTTTAATTATTATAGAAAAAAGCTCCATAACTTTTAAAGGGAACTTTACCGTAATTTTTACGGGAAAATCAGTCTAATTTTTACCGAGCTTTTCTTGTGAAAATTACAATGCCTCGATAAAAGACCAAGATTCAGTTGGAAACTACGATGAGCTTCTCTTAAAAATGTACAATGCTTGCATTCATCGATTACATTTTTTCGCGTAATTTAATAGTATACAATATAATAATTTTTCGAGAAAATTTCTTATACGACTATCGGTGTCAAATTCAACAATACGCATTTTTGCTATAAAATTCTGCTTTAATTATTTTCTAAAACAAGTGCATGTACATTTAAATTAAACATTTTCTTCTCTCAGTGCTGCGTTCCCGTTAACTCCCGCACATAAGTTGCCGGACTCGCTCAGACCTACAGACGCTGCACGCGAGCGGGGGACGCGTGCACTTCTGCGTCGGCGACCATTAAACGATTGGTCTTGGCAATCGCGGATAGCACAATAATGCTTTTAAAATGAAAATGAACCAGACCGGGGCGGAAAAATAGAGGCGGGACTTTTTTTTTTACGAGGTCGCGCGCTATATCCCACACACGCGGCGCGCGCAACCTTTTTTCCGGTACTCTCCTCGGGCCCCCCTCCGGCGTGAAAGCTTTTATTGCAGACGGTTTCGAGCTATTTTACAAGTGCAGATTGCGACTGAATTGAGTAAGTGAAGCTTATACGTGACGAGCGCGCCCGCGACAATAGAAGTGCGCGCGTATTAACGATCTGTCGTACCAGCTTTTTCGCCGTGGCTCTTTCAACGCCCCCTCCCCCTAAACTTCGACGAGCAGCGGCATCTCCTTTTATGGTGACTATGGCTGTCGTTAAAGCGTCAGGTGCGTGCGAGCGTTATATTCACCTCGTATACTTTTTTTATTGGACGCCAGCCGGGCGGCAGTACGATAACTGTCGCATTTCCCTTTAAGTGTAGTGTTATAATGGGTAGTCGATGGCGGATGCAGAAATTTGCGCGAGGAAGTACCTATACCACTTTGGAGGGTGTGAGTACGTGTCTACGGGTGGTCGTCCTTAAATCGTCGTATCAATCAGCGTAACTTCTATTTTCAGATCCTCGTAAAGTAGGCGAAGGGGGGACGGCGGTGTGGCTCAACTTTACGAACTGGAAGAGGGAAAGTCAGTCGATCAAAGCTTCGTAAAGCTAAGTGTGCACAAAATTATGTCCTGGACGTGAGCAGCAATCATCGAGCTTTCGGATAATGATATCTGTGCGACTAACAGTTCATAAAACGCGTTTTCGGGTACGTGAAAATAATATAGCGCGGCTGTAAGTGTGTAGGGCCGTTGGGGTCTGATTTTGTGGATGTTTCATTCGCAATTTATATTTTATTGCTTGCACTTCATATTTGAATTGATTGCTCGCCAAAATTTAAATTCTTAGTGTAAGCTTCTCCTGTTATATTTTCTAATATACTTATATTTGGCATATTTATTTAAAAATAAACTGTAATTTGTATGTTATATTTATCCTTTTCGTTCAGGAATTATTAACCATTCTATTGTTAAATACAGTGTAGAATTGCAGAATTATATTTGTAACTATATAATTATTCATTCAATTATGTAGTTATTCAATTAGTATTCAATTAATAATTAAGCTTGATAAAAAAAATCTTTATGTATAAATAACAGTGTTAAAAAATGTCTCACTCACACCCAGACTATTCCAAAATAAAAGGAGAATTATTGGAATGAACAAAGTAAATCAATACTTGCAGAATTTTTAGTGAATTATTTACGAAATATTATAAATTCATCTCTTTCTATATTTTTAAATATTTAAACTGTACTTTGTAAATGGTTTAAATGTTAATTTCTTTTTTTTTTTTCAAAACGATACTTCATTTATCATTTTCACTTCAATTAATTTTTTTTTTATTCAAGATTCAAATAAAACTCATACTTCGACAATATATTTATCTATCAATCTATAAAACTTATATATATACTCTCACTCAATCAGTTAACTTTTTTCCACGACCTCGCGGCCGCCAACTGGTCGAGAGGCAAAGGATCATTTCACACTTATAAACCAATCTCCCGGACAAAAACTTTCGCGATAATAAGTTGAGCATGCGCATTTCCCGCGAAGCGAAAGAGGATCAGACCAGCTACGAACGAGGAAGAAGCGGCCTGGCGAAGTTTACGACGGCACGAATCCCCGAGGCGCTTCGGCCGCTAATTTCAGCGCAGGCTGGCGGACTGACTGCTGTTCGAACGGAATAAGCCAGGCGCCGTCCGGTCTCCCTCATGCCCGCCGCAGAAATCCGCTCGCGCTTAAAGCGCATATAAGTGTTTAGCCGTTGAAAAGCGGCGGGACTAAGGAACCGAGAGGCACGCGATCTGCTCGCCGCGTAATCTTTTAAGCTGAAATTTAATTGCCCAGACTCGCGGGACCGTCTCCTTGTCCTGTCGCTCCCCTGCGTCCCTATCACTGGGAAAAATTATTCTGACGTTGAGCGGCGGCCCTCATAAAAGTTCTCCCCTGCGTAAGTCGACTGGTCGATCCCGCGGAGGCGAAGTTTACTTCCACCGAGTGCCTTCGGTGCTCGAGTTGACTTTTCTTTTTTTTAATCTTTCGGTTTCATTTGCTCTCGTTGCCCAAGTGTTTTTTATATCTTATTAAAAACCTTTTGCGCTGCCCTTAATGGCTTTCAATTTTTGGCTTATCCTTCTTTTCTCTTTTTTTTTTATTTTTTATTTATTTATTTATTTATTTATTTATTTTTGAGCGAAGGTGTTGTTGGAATGTTTATTACTTTTTGCGGTGCGACTGAGAGGTGGTAAATTATTATGAGTTTATTGAATGGCTTTTATAATTAGATGGAATAATTTACTGTAACGAAGGATATAAACTAAATTAAGTGTCATTTTTTATAACTTTTGAAATATTTTTTCGTTATTTTAAAAGTAGCGTATACTCTCGGATTTTCCAATAAACTGGAATGACTGGCTGTGAATTAAAAGTCCGTGTAAATGAAGCAACATGAATATGCAAATTGTAACATAAATTTCAGATAGTTCTTTGGATTATTTTGCGTTAAATTATGTAAAATACATATATTTTTTTATCTCATAATTATGAAAGAATCACGGCAAGTTTTGTTGTGCATAATTTTACATTTTTATTCAAAACGCATCGTCTGTCCAAAGAAAATGCAGTCTCTTATAATTCTTTTCGTTCAGATTTCAATTTAGATTATCTTTTATAAACGCTTCTTTTTTTCCCCGTGAATATTTCATTAACCTATTATTTTATGAAATTATAATTTATTCTATTTTACCATTATATACTCAGTTATAAGGTACCAAATCAATCCCAATTCTTGTGCAAGTTAAGCAGATGTGCGCATGGACGCAGATAAAAAAAGAAGAGATAAATAATGATGTCGATTGTTGATCAACGCACGAAGCAGTTAGTCAATCACTCGATAAATAACTTTTTCGCCCTCTTCCTCGCGTTATCATTTCTTTTTCTATATCCGTCCATTACTCCGTCGATTTCACTATAACTACCGGTGGCCTGCAAGTTTATCTCTCTCTCTCTCTCTCTCTCTCTCTCTCTCTCTCTCTCTCTCTCTGTATCTCGGCGAAAACGCCTCAATATTTTCTCCCATTCCCGTTACCCCGCACCCCTCATCTTTTTCTCTCACTTTCGTTTCTATTATTTTTCCTTCCTTCGCCGATCACCTACCCGATTCTATTTCTTTTTTCCGTTGACCGCCTCGTCCCTATGATCCAACTACGGAGTCACCCTTTGTCTTCGTCTCTTTCTCCATCTCTTCCGTGTCTCTCAAGCCTGCCTGTGTATACGCTGCCCAGGAGAGGTAACAGATTGTTTCGGTGTCGGCAGTGTCCGTGATTCTTCACGTTGTTTAAATTAAAGTAAGTGCGGACGAGGGGGAAAAAGACAGGCTGGAAGTAACGGTCCGGGGCAATGGATGGAAACTCGCCCAGGATAAAGAAAAAGAGCGATTATTTAATTGAGAAAGGCTATATAAGAGGTATCTCCTCTCGCCTCGTACCGTGCGATGGAAATCCAGCGGGAATATAAGAAAAGAGCGAGAATTAGCGACGGTACGGAAGGAACGGACTACTTAGTCAAATAAACGGAGCAAAAAATATAAAGCTAAAAGAGGTGCGAGTGAAAAAGGCGGATCTGGAAGAGGAGAGTAAACAAATAATACTTTTTTTTTAAGAGCGGAGATAGAGGTATTGAGGATACTTTTAAAATATTCGAGGGCATTTTATTGGCAATAATGAGATCAATTAAATTGCTGATGTGAGAGAGTTTGCGGTACAGATAAAGCGATGGGCATTGAATAATAAATTAGTTAAGCATTAGTAATATTAGTACAGTCCGGAATATATCGAATTCCTAAATATTCATCGCATTTATAATTATAATTAGGGTACAGCAATTGATGTACATTGTGATTAATAAAATCGAATTGCATTTCGTTTGAAGAATTCGAAGCAGGCAAAGAGATAATTTTAAAAATGTAGATCGCTACTTGTTTTAATTAATTCACTTATTTATTATACGGATAGAAGCACCCTTCGATGAAGTAGTGCAATCAATAATAGTAAATGGGCACAATATGTAAAGAAACCGCAACAAAGCATAATTAAATATTATATAACCATGCACACATTTCTATGTTAGATTTTTTATAGCTAATATATTTTCTGCTTGTTCATGATTTTTCGTATATATTTTGTATCACATATAGTATAGGATACAATATAATAGTCAGTACCAGGTGACAAAAAATAGCTGATAAAAGTTTTTTATTCGATTTGTAGGTCAAATGAAATTTGTAGGTCACTGCGGAGGACGGTAATAGGTGCCCCTCTCCGCCATAAAATAAATAAATAAATACAAATAATAGTTGACTTCTGGATTGCTTATCAACGCATATCGTTCAACACAACATTAATCGCTATTTAACAAACGTAGCGTAATTAAACGTGATTTATGCGGGCGACTCTTTGTATCCTTTAATAACATTTGTCATAAAAAAGAAAATGAGGTGGAATTATAAGCGGGAGGGGCTCAGATGAGAGATTGTGAGAGTAGATGAAAAAAATTCGCGAGCACGACAAAAATGTAAGTGGAGGTTGGGCGAGGAGGGAGGGAGGAGGAGGGCGGCGACACGGTGAGACGGAAAAAAAATTGCGGCGAAGAAAGGCAGGGGGCCAGAGACGAGAGAATTCGTCGGTATTCTTTGAATTGCTCAAGATTATATTCTGCAACTCGTGCAGTTTCCTCGTCTAGGTGGGCTTGATAAATGCTTGAAAAACGAGAACCTTTAATTTTTCATTCTCTCTCCTTACTGGTGAAAGCTAAACTTTGGTTTTCAAACGGGCAACTCCTCTATTTTTTTTATTTTTTTTTTCACGTACACACGGAGTAATTCAATTGACAATTTTGAATCGATTAATGTCTAAAAGGAGGATTATATTAGGTTCGTTACATTGTGTAAATGATATTCAGTGTTTATTCCATTACAACGAATTTTATTCAATTATCGTTGCGTTATTTAAAAGAAATGCTTTTATTAATTAATGATAAAAATTTAAACATTTTCTACGTAGAAGATTTTTTTTTTCACAATGTGACGTTAAAAAACAAACTTTTGAAAAGTTACTATAATGAAGTAGGCAAATGAATGATTGCTGTCCCAAAAAAAAAACGATAAAAAGGTTATTAATTTTTTCCTCATTTTTCTGCGGAGCTGAAATTTTGGAGAAAAATTGAACCCGAAATGAAAGACCATATATTTTTGTAATTGGCGAAAAATTTTTCTCGTTTCCAAGTCGCTGTAAAACTACTGCTGTACGCTTAATTAAACGAATTGAATTCCATGAAAAAATTTGTCAATCTTCAATGTGACAGAATAAATAAATAAAAAAAAGTACATAGAGATGTCATTTTGGACGCCAGATTCAATTATAAAGTTGATGAAAAATTTAACAATATGTGTTTTTATTTAATTGACGTTACTTTTTCCATTGGAACAGAATTAAACAAAAAAATGTGTCTACTTGCCAAATAAACCTCGCTACTACTAGTCGCTCGCTTTCATTCGAAACTGTCGATTAAAACGAGCCAGATATTCTAAAACTCTCCGATATTTTTTAATCCGAGAAAGACTTCCAATTAATAAACGCGCAACGGCGTATTTAATGTCTCCTCTGACAAACACTCGAAGCTACAAACGCTAAAAGAAAACGAATAAATGAATAAAGAAAGAAAGAAAAAAATTAATAAATAAATAAACAAACGCGAGACAACACAAAACCCGGCAAATCTGAGTTTTGTACAGCGTACCTTTTGTCTCGCCATTTTTCTCGGTGCCGTTGGCGTTTAAAGGTTTTTCGAGCTTCATTTCCGCCGCTGGAAAGGACGTATCTCGATTGCCGGTCTCTCTTTCTCCCGCCCACTCTCCCCCTCCCCCCACCTGTCTCGTATCTTTGGATATGTAGGTATACGGTCAGCGCGCAGGCGGGCAGCTCGCGCTCGTTCACTGACAATTCGCTTCATTTAACCTGAGAGCAGAGGCAGCAGCGGCCCTCAATCTCCCTTTTTTTTAAAAAACCTCGCCCCTCCCCCTCCTCTGGCCGATGGCCAAGCGGTATCACGCAGACGTTTGCTGCTCTTTTGAGCGCCGTTTATGGGGGCCCTCTGTCGAATCGGATCAAAAGAAAGCGCAGACACAACTATGGAGTGCTCGGACCTGCGTATACCATCCCAAGGTGGAAAAATAAAGGACGCGACTGGCGGCCATTATATTCTCTTACTTCGCTGCTTTTAACGGCGGAATCAGAATGCACGCCGCTAACAACAAACGGATGGGTATAAGCGCGGTCCACCGGCGTGCATTTTCGAGTCCGTGTTTTAGCGCGGCAAATTCCATTTTACTTTAATGCCCTTGTCGCTCGGCAAACGCGTACTTTCGCTCAGAGGACGTTCATTTCGCGGTAATAGAAAATTCGCTCGGAGGATGTTCCTTTTGCGGCAATTGAAAATCTATTGTCTTCCGGAGTATTAATAAATTTACGCGTGGACTCTTTGACTCGGTGGTAACAATGGTAGTTGCCGTGAATGCTTGTGCAATGGGAATTTTCTTTTTGTAAATATTCAACTTGCGAGTTGTAAGGAAAATTTCCATAATGAAATTCTATTTTACAAATTTTAACATTTACACTGATTCAGAAAATCATAATCATTTGACAAAAATACGTAGGAAGTAATACTACGGCGTCCTGTAAAGTGGAGCTGAGCTAGTATTTACTATGAAATTGTGCGTTGATTATTTTCCCTTTAACAATTTCTTTACATACAAAGTCAGATTTCAAATTTCTTACTCTCTAAATTCCTTTCAGTGAAATTCGCTGATTTACCATAGTGAAATTCACTAAATTATTAGTGAATTTCAATGGATATATTTTTTAGAGTAATATTTCATAAAAATTTATTGTTAATCCTCGCTTTTCAATGTATACCAGATACTTCTACAAAAAGAACGAAAAACTCCTTTTGAAGAAAATATACCTTCTTGCTTGTATGTTGTTAGATCACATTTTAAGTATGACGCAACAACTAATTATAAAAACTAAAGAAATAAGAAAATACCTCTCGTTTCCCGTCCGTTCGAACGATTTTTAAAATTTTCAGGAAAATCTCATCCCATTAAGGAGTTTAATTCACAATGAACAACGAAACTTGACAAACGCCCCCAAACGAAGAGCATTCCCAGACTCGCAATATCAGTGACAATTTAAATTTTCTTCTGCATAAGTAACGAAATTTCAGAAATAGTTGAGCGATGCTATACCACTCCGCGAATAATTACTCGAGCTTTTAATTTTGCAAATCGCATCACGTATTCGTGAGAGAGCACCAGCATATCACAAGATCTGCCCTCCCCCTCTCAGACGGGGTAGGCGAGCGAGAAACTCGAATTGCTAAAACGGGTCCCTGCCTCCCCCTCTCGCTTGCGGAAGAGGACACGCGCAGACACGCTTCGTCACATTTGTTTGGCTTAACTCCTCGTAATACTTCGTCCGGGCGCGTTAAGTTAGAGAGAGAGGGGGGGGGGCGTCTCCTTTTCCCCCTTCAGCTCGCAGGGGGACAATCTGCCGTCCCCGCGGAGAGAACGCGCAAAGTTTCCGGCGCGCCACCCGCCGAAGTTTCGGATTTGTCGCGACAATTCGGCGGGGGTAACTTTGCACCATTCGTACCTGGGCGCTGCAGCTCGCACCGGTGCACACGTACGCACACGCACGTGCGCGCCCAGCTAACTACCGGCGCCTCTCCGCGGCTCGACCGGCCAGTAACATACGGTTCGCTTAATAATGCCTCGAATTTCCAAGAGCCCTGTTGTGACGTAATTGGTCGAACTCCGTCTTCCGCTCTTGTTACGTGGGGTGCACGCCGCTACGTACGGCTTCATGAGTATGCGTAAGTACGCAGGCCTGCGTACTTGTGTGTGCATGTAAATACAAATGTACGTGAGTGCGTGTGTGTATTTATATGTAAGTGTTCGTGTATGCGTCTATGTGCGTGTGTGTACATGTGCGTGTGAGTGTGCGTGTGCGTGTATAAGCCTGTGTGCGTGTATGTGGGTGAGAGTAGATATGCACGGGAGCGTATTAAGATTTTATCGGTATGAATGACTTCTCGTTTCTCGATGCCGGTGGGCGGGCGCAAGCGCGTGCGGTCCTCCGAGGAGCGTGGGACGGAGGAGGATATAAAAGTGCTGCTCTAGACAGGATGAAGTAGGTTAAGCCTTTGCAGGTCGGCTGGGAGATACTTTGGCTTTACACCCTTTTTTCGCCTGCTCCCCCAGCAGATTTTCGACTGGCGATATAACCTACTCCTTTTAAATTTCTTTAGGACTCCTTTAATAGATAAAGATTAGAACGCGCCGAATGGAAGGATTTTCATGGATTTTTTTCATTTAAGAGTCGGTTAATGAAACTTTGCTTTATCCTATGGGAATAGTAGCGATAGTTTGCATGCAAATCGTTATAAAAATAATCGAATATAAACGAATGTATTAAAAACATCAAAATGCGTTTATGAAAACTCAATGAAACGTCGTTATAGTAAACATCAATAAAAATTACCATTTTATTAAAAAATAGTCCTAACTTAAAAGAATGATGTGTCGTGTCGCGTCGCGGACATCTGATTGGTTGAGCGAGAGAGATAAAAGAATGTT
>JAWWEN010015562.1:0-21436 GCA_035582955.1 Sycophila texana | reverse complement strand
AATAAAGCTTTAAAGCTTCCCATTGTTCAACTAATCGAGAGACTACTGCGCTCAAAGAAAGCCAACGAGTTTGTGCTGGATGCAGTATTTTATGAATTTCGAGGTCCAAAAAAGATTGAAATTGTTGAAATTCATACTGTCTTTTAGCACTCGCCTTAAAAAAATTATATATGTCCCGTGCCAAATCTTCACACCCTCTAGGTAATGCTTTGCAAGCCTCACTTGCACATAAGTGCAACGAATGGCATATGCATTTAAAAATGCATATTCCTGGACATAGTTCGAGAAATCGAGTAGCTACGGAATTGTGAGCTCCCATCATCGTATTGCAACCATCAGATGCAAAGCCTATTACATTTGAGAAAGGTATGTTATGTTTATCAAATGACGATTTTACAATGTCAAATAAATGTTCGGCATTGGCAGCTTGAGCTTTCGTATTTTTTTCAAATACTTGACAGAGTTCCCAAAAGCGGCTAACTATTTTTCCAGCTTCCTCCTCGTCATGGAACCTGCGAAAGTGCGAACCCAAGAAGCGTAATGTAATAACAATTTGAAGAATGATAAAAGATTAGCAGCTGACGAAATACAAATAAAGATTTACCTGACTACAATACACATGGTTTTTACCGCTGAGACGCCGGTCGATTCATCAATCAGAATACTGAATTTGGTATTCTGTAATTTATCACATAAAATTTCTTTTTGGGATTTTCCTAATACATTTTTTACAATTGCAACAGTTTTCGTTGACTTCAACTGCATTTCCTTTGCTATTTTAGAATCATAAAAACAATCTTTTATCAAGTCTGATAAATGATTCATAGTAGTAAAAGCAATATTATGTTCTACCATAAAACCACTTAATTTAATTTCAGCTCTTTTGACTGACCTACTAAAAGAGTTTTCCACGTCGCTTTGACGAACAAATGTATCGATTGTTTTTTGTTGTGACTGATCCACTGATTCTGCAATTCTTTTGTGACACTCACTGTTCGAGTGATTTTGGATTACTGATATATCAGCTTTTATACTAATTTTACATAATTTACATTTTCCTTTATACACATCGACTGGATCACTCGTTAACCACGTAGCATAATTTTCAATATTTAACCAAGCAGTGCGAAATTTTTGGCGTCTCTTTGTGTTGAGCCGAATTTTCTTTTTTGGCGGCGTGTTTGGTGCAGAATTTTTATCTTCATCGTCGTAAGAATTCATCCTACGTGTATTAATATAAATAAAGAACTTTTCAAGAGAACGATGTTAAATTATATTTGTAAATTATAATATTATATTAATTGTTACTCATACCTGATATACTAATCAGTACGTAAAAAAATTGCTGAATCAAATCAATCTGAGCCAAAGTATTCAAAGCTCGGACAAGAAAAGTGTACCTAACTTTCTGGCTGCCGGTATACAGGTCCGTACCAATGCAGCGCGAATCGCCACTGACTAGTGAGAGATTCTTTTGTTTGTGAGCTAGAGAAGTAACGGTACCGTCACCGATGCCGTAAGCGACAAACGTAACGCTTTGATAGACATTGATAGTCAGACAATCGTTGACAGTCAATAACCAACAAACTATCGGAGACCGTCAACGATCATTGCACTTACTTGCAGACGCATACGCGGTAAAATACGAATTCTACACATACTTTATATAAATATCTGTTTTTAAAATATAATTTAAAATATAATTAAAATACTAGATGTATGAAATTATGGTAGATTTCTGTATAATGGTACAGAAACGATGGTACAGGGTACAAAAAGGGTAAATTATGGTATGTCTACCTCTATTATGGTACGGATGTCAACGCTGGTACGTAATGAACTTCATGAATTTTGCCGCGGTACTGTATCATCAATCACGATTATCCTTCAATTTATGTCATGTTAAACAACAACATAAAATATTTATCGATGAATTAAACTATTAGACTAGCATATATATTTTTTGTTAACACATAGAGATCTAAAAGTTATCTAGTAGATAATTCTCTATGTATAATATTCTCTGGATATTCTTTAGATATTGCTATGATATATATTAATAAACAATAAATGTAGTACATTCTATTATATACATGTGTAGGTAGTAAAAACTTCAGTTTCGTACATCACGGTTTTCTCATCATTTAGATGAACTTTTTAATTGTCAACTAATCTCAAGTGTTTAGGTAGGTATTTTTTAAACCGCTAATATCTTCTTCATGGTTTGATTGTAGAAATACAGTAACGTAATGTAATTGAATATATACAGATCAGCAGTAGATCAAATAGATTTTCCTTCACTTCGCTAAAAAATACGTAAGGGATTTGAAGATAGACCATAAAATTGTAAGGTTGCTAAATAAAGATACATAAATAATAATTCAACCACTACTGGATTTTATTGTTGCTTCACAAAATATACTTATAAGTATAAGTCGAAAAGATCAAACCATGCGACGTTATCGTACAATATCATCACTATGTCTCGCATAAATGTTATCGCTTTTTTTACTCTCTCTACTTTTCACAGACCCGTGAACTTATTATGCCTAATTGTTTAATATCTGAATCCATACGAGATGATAATTCCGCGTTATGTATTATTAATCATTACTTTTTTTTACAAATTAATATCCATTTTTACGGTAACTGAAAAAATTCCTTATCCTTGGCTGACTGCTGTTCAACAGGAAGAAAAGAAATAGTCTGTCTTACCAAATAAATTAGTAATGAAGACAGAAACGCCAAAGCCGAAGTAAGGAGCAAAAATAATCGGTAATACCGGCATAACTGCAATTAATATCTGCTGTATAAATATATTTCCATGTAGCTGTATTATACGCAGAAACGTTCACTTGCAGAAATCCGTCTATTTTCTGATATGCTTTTCCCCTTACATTGTAAGATAATCGCAGCAATCGAACGAGACAGAAAGAATAACAAATCAGCAACGCCCAAAGGTAAAGGTTTATTACTACTGTGGATGGATTTATTGTATTTTTAGAAACCTGGACTTCGGGAAATCTCTTGCAGATGATTAAACATAATTTCATTTATGATACATTTGCGTAAAGTTGAGCTCGCCACTCGGCCAGGTAAGTGAGTACAACATTGCCCAGCTTGCTTTCTCAGGTTTATGCAGAACAAATTTTATTAAAAAATAATTGTATACTTATTTCATTACTATATTGGCCTTAATATTCAGAGACAGCTTTACATGTACCAACTTATATTAACCTTTTCTTATTCTGTCTTACAGTCACGTCGGCATTCAACAATTATTTGAAAAATACAAAACGAGGATTAGTATAGTCTCAGATTATCTTTCAATATAAAAAAAAAAATTAACAACTTATTGTTACCTTAATGAAGAGAGCAGACCACAGACTTGAGGTTTTCCTGCACAACCTCACCAAAGATCCATGATTCTCATTTGCTCGTCCTGTCTAAGATGTGCTTTAGGTAATACAATATTTTCGTGTTAAATCAAATTTTTGTTGTATAAAAAATCTCCCGATACTAATATTAGAGTTAAGTATAAAATTTTAAGATTAAGAAATAAGCTTTTCTGCCTTAAAGCAAGGTGGATAAAGAATATTTTCCGAAAAAATTACCCTGGATCGGCAGATTGTAATTCATTAAAGATGATAACCTTCTTACTTTTGGACAAACACTATTGGCATCATTCTAGCTCAAGGTATATTATTATTTTCACAACTTTTAAAAAAGTTGCATAGTTTTAAATCCTAATATATTTAACAGATTTATAATTACTTCGATTTAATTTAGTTTATTATATTTAAATTATTTATTTTATTTATTTATTTATCATATTATTATAGCGTATAATATGCTTTAAATATTGGATAAGTTTTTAAATTTATGATAAAATCCTGTGATTTGCAGGTACCGAATATCATTTTCTTCTTACACATATCAATCAATGTGTAATAATATAATTTAATTTAAATAACTTCAAAAAAACACTGTTTTTAAGGTGAAAATAAACCGTAAAGAGAATGGAACTGAGACGCTGCTCTCTCTTCAAAGTACAACAAAGAACTAAACCCTTCTTGCTAAGGTTTTTTTTTAACGGAGGTTCAAACCCCGAGGGTGAAAATTAAAAATATATATTTAATTATAGATAATTGCACGAATTTCTCATATGCAAACAGCGACTATTATATTTCTTTCAACCTGGCGGGTTGTTATTAATACAACATAAATATTTAATTCTTATGGTGCAAAAAAGGCGTTCATTAAAGATATAGCTAATATCACGGATAATTTCTCCGAATTTTTAATATTCAGATGGTGTCTATAGTGGGGTACAATAATTATTCTACAACATAAATAAGAAATAATCCAAGAAGCGCAACGCCCGCGACACCTTTGTGCGATATAAAAATAGTCTATTATTCCACACCAGCAACACCGTGTCTTCTTATACCTGAAATGGATATATACGACAGTCGCTACTTCTACATCAATAAACGTTTGATCAAAGTATTGGGACTCTGGCCCTACGAAAACCGCAAAGAAAATCTTTGCAGACGCATTGCCGTGATGATTTCACTAATAACTATAATTGTACCGCATGTAAGAAGTTTGACACTTTCATTTTTATTTACATAAATTTTTAAATGTTCAATAAATTTATGTGTAATGTACAAATCATTACATAGTGCTGTGTAATGTAATAAAAATTACTACGTACAGAGACTTACGTAAAAAGACTTACTGCGAATAATAATCCATAAAACAACTGTTCATATTTACTATATACATAAAACTGTATGTCTGTGCGATGACGATGGTTACAGAACGTAGTAATTTTTACGATATTTTATATTAATATTTGCAAGACTATTTATCTCCTTGCGATTTTAATAGGGACGGATAAAGTGTAATTTTTAGAATATCAATGTTTTTACTATAAGTGATTTTTTAAAAAATAGATTCTTTTGTTCAGGTGATTAGTTTTTATAGAAGTTATAGTACAAACGTTGACAGCGCGCTGGAAAATTTGTTTCAAATAGTATATATCTTTGGAATTGCAATAAAGGTAGTGGCGACAATTAACGCGGAAGAAAAGGTGCCTCTCTAATATGTGTTGTGAAATAATCGCAACGATTGCTTAAGAATATATGATCTTGATTATTTTTTCAGATAAAAACTGTTTACGAGAGTACTGCTAGAGATTTTCAAATAATTGTTGAGAGACACGAACGCGCCATTCTGCTTGAACATTCTGAAAGAGGTCGACTGATCAGCTTTGTTTTCATAGGTAACAATTATTAATTAAAATTCAATTACGAATTACAAATTAAAAAAAAAAAAAAACTTTTTTTTTATTGATACTCATGTGTATTTTAGTATACGTAATTTTTGCTACATATGTTTATATTACGGTGCCAGCGATCCCAATGGTTCTTGATTTCTTCTTACCGTTGAATGAGTCGAGGCCTCGCATATTCATATCTAATGGAGATTTTTTGGTGGATAAAAACGAGTATTACAATCAGATTTTTATTTTTGATGCTTACACAGCAGTGTCCACGATTTTTGTAGTCTGCGCAATTGATCCGATGTACGCAGTTATCGTTGAGCATTCCTGTGCTCTTTTTGCTATCATTACGTAAGTTTAAAAAGAAAGGGAACAATATTTTTTTTTTCACTTTAAATTATCGACTTTCGAATAAACCAAATGAACGTTGTTTTTAAATTTTAAAAAAATTGCAATAATATGATCTACAACAAAAATGTCTAATACTCAATTTTACTGAGAAGGAGAGATCGCTCATTACTAATTTTTTACGATTATATTGTACTTTAGTATTATATCTAATAAGTAGTGTAAATAAAATATAATTTAATCAATTAGAAGACCTAAAAAAATGTGTAAAGGTGCATAACGTTTTAGGTATCGCTTGAAGAATTGTACGAAAGTAGGTAGCAAGGGAATTTACTCATCTAAAATGAATGCTGATGAAGCTAGGCAAAAATATATTTTAGAAATAATTAAATTACATACCAAAATCATAAAGTTGAGTATACATTATTTTTAATGCAATTTCTTTGATAAATTCTGCCGATACGACATCTAGCAGCAGTTAACTATAGTGATGATTGTGAGACATTATCAGTAATTTCATCAACCGAACTACATTCGATTTTCTTTGATTTTTTTTTATTTTATATTATATAATATTTTTCGATTGATCAGTCAATGTTTTAGCAGACAACGCGAAAATTGTGATAAACTCTTTGTATACATTAAAGTATTATTATTAGCGTTTAAATCTTCGACTTACGTAATGAAATTTCAGCTTTACAAGCCTTCTTGAGACGTCCTACTCTACATATTTTTTAATGGAAATGGGAATGTCAATTTTGATTATAAGCGTTACCTCCGTTATTGTATGCATTGCTATCAGAATAATTACTGATTTTTATAAAGATTTTTAGTAATAAAAGTCACCTTTGTGTCTTTATTTCACATCTTTTAAAACTAATGTGGAAGAAAAATAGCAATAATTTAAACATGAAAATACTTTTTTGTACAAAATAGTATAATATACATTGAAAAGTGTTTTTATCCTTTCTTCCAGATTTTAATGAGACTTGGTCAAGCTTTTGAGTGTGCAAGATTTGTTCTTGTATTTGTGGGTGTTATGTTCCACTTATTTTATTTAACTTGGCCAGGTCAAAAAATGATCGACCACAGTAGCATCGTCTACCGTGATACGTGAGTAATTCATCAAATGTTTTTTATTTAAAACAAAACAAGAAATTAAGCAAGTTTATTTATGCGAAATTTTCTATTTTCATTATTCTGTCAATATTTTATTGTATTTTATTCTCAGTTATTTTAACGAATGGTATGAGCTTTCTATTAAAAATCAAAATTTGCTCAAGTTTATGGCGCTTCGATGTGTTGAAGCATGTCAATTAACAGCTGGAGGATTGTACGTGATGAACTTTATAAACTTTGCTTCGGTACTGTATCATTAATCACTTTTTTGCACGAATTTATGTCGCACGATTAAAGAAAATATTTATCGGTAAAAAAATATTTACCGATGAGTTGATACATTAGAGTAGAGGTTCTTTCGATCACGTATAGAGATCACTAGATAAATATTATTAATTATTTATTTGAATATTTTTTTATATATACTATAATTGTAGTACATATTACATTATAATACATGTGTAGGTCGTACAAACCTCAGTTTCTTACATCACAGTTTTCGCATCATTTAGATAACTTTTGTAATTATCAACTAATTTCAAACGTTTAGGTGGGTATTTTATTAATTTGTAATTAATATATATTACAACTTCATCGCGGTTTGGCCCAATAATGACATTAACATACTGCAATTGGTTATACAGATCAACAGATTAGATTATATGTTCACTGAAAAAAAGTATATTATTTTTATAGCAACTCTAAGACATCTTTACATGTTTAACTTACACGTACCACAACATGAGGTCTGCCATATATAAACGTATACATTTTTTATAGGATCTCTGGCTGAAAATATATTAAATGTATATATTTTAATAAATTCTATTCGTACCTTTAAATATTATATTTTTAACATATTTATATTATTTAACATTTTATTTATTCAAGATCACATCCTTCCAAATTTTTATAAATGAATCGAAAATCACATGTATGTACATTCTATAATTCAAACTGCACAGAGCAATAATGTAGATTCATTATTTATATTTTTTTTTCTCTTGGTCAATTTCACCACCTTTTAATCAAGATTTCTGTATATGCTGTTCTATATATATATCAAATTTAGGACCATTAAAGCAGGTAAACTGCAGGGTTCATCGAAAACATTTAGTACTATCAAAGAGTTTGGGGTATAAATTGTTTGATCTGCACATTCATCTTCAGGATACCATAAATTTTTTACTGCAGATATTGTACTCCATTTACCAACATTAATATAATTGATATTTCTTATATTCTTTTATTTAATAAACGGCGGATTTTTCCGTAAACTGATTAACTGGCCATTTCATGAGTGAAACATTAATTTGTTTCGATTTTGAAAAGAAATGGAAAAAATTGTTCTAAATTTCGATTTTTTTTCCTCTAAAGATTATTTTGTAGGCACTGATAAAAAATATAAATTTTATTCATCGATAAACACTGATACATTGCAGCTTTGTCAAGCTTTGCCGATTACGGGAGATTTTTTTTTTGTTTTATCAAGAGGCGCGGTGGCGCCTCGAGGCAAGTTCACAATAATTAATACAAAAGAAAAATTGTCATTCAACTAATTTTTAGTAACTCTATAATTCAGTTTATTATTTTTTATTGTTATTACACTATAAACAAAGAAACTTTTAGCTGCGCATACTGCATGTTATATTATATATGATATTCGCTTATAGTATACAAAACAGTTTGAAGAAGGAAGAGGATTGATAACAAAATATTGCGTGTTGCGGAAACGGACGTGCCTCTGATCTCGTATGCAAAAACTTATATCATTACACGAAAAAAAAATGTCAACGGAATAAATGGCGCGATGTATCAAATGAATTAGTAATGGAAGCTGGAACATCGAAGAGAAAGTTAAGGTGAAAAAATAAGCGATAATACCGTAACGCCATAATTGTGTATTACATGTTGCTTCGTAGTTATATCGTATAATAACTTTCACTTCCAGAAATTCATCTATTTTCTTATATACTTTTTCCTTACATTGTAAGATAATCGGAGCAATTGAATGAGATGGATAGCATAACAAATTAACGCACACAGCGTTCTGTACTGATAATTTCCCGTCAGCACAGTGGCGACAAAAATGACCACGGGGTGGCATTTACAAATAAATTAGTAATGAAGGCAAAAGCAGCAGACTCTAGCTGGTAGCGAGGTAGACAAACGCTTATTATTTCTACGGTGGATAGGCTGACTGTATTTTTAGACATCTGGACTTCGGAAAACTCGTGCAATTGATTACATATTATTTCATTTGTAATTATATATATGCGTAAAGTTGAATTCACCACTCGGCGAAGTATGCAAGTACATCGATGTCCTTATTGTAAGCTCTTACATTTTGTGAAAGTATAATATTACATCAAACGCAGCGGTGTAATAGCAATAAATTTTATTAAAAATAACTATATTACATTGATTCTTCGTAAAAATGTACACGTGGATAAAAATATACATACAAGTTAAAAATCAAATTTATAATACTATCTTGGTTCTAATGCAGAAGCGGCTTCAAATGCTTCAATATCTATTAACCATTTCTTAACTTGCCTTACAGTCACATCGGGATTCTGCAACTATTAAAAAAAAAAAAAAAACAACGGACATAGATTAATATAACTGAAAATTATTTTTTAAGGAAAAAAAAAATTATTGACTTACTCTTATCTTAACGAAGAGAGCAGACGACGGACTTGAGGTTTTCCTGTACAGCCTCACCAAAGATCCATGATTAGTATGGTCGGCTAGTTTTTCCCATTTGCGGGTCCTATCCAAGATGGCCTTTACACGATTCACGTGTTCATCTGTCAACTTTTCGTCATTTGGTCTTATCATATGCGGAGGAATGCTCGTCATTGGTGTAGGCGCCGAGTGACGCTGCTGAGTGCTTGCATTGCGGGTTTGAGTTAAAAGTCGATCCTGCAAAGTCATCTCATCTTCGGATTCCTCCTTCAAGTCCAGCTCCTCTTGCATGGCGTTGATCGGCTGCTCGCCCATCAACAATTGCAGCAGCTTCAATGAAACCAATACAGGTTTATACAACAATTAATTTTTGTACAGCAATTTGTTTTACTTATTTATTTATTTAATAATTTAACGGACTAAAAATACTTAAGTATATTTAAAACTTTTCTGTTTGAGATATTTGATTGTATTTTCAGGTCATGTGACAATATCAATTGAGCGGTGTAAAATGAATGATATAATATTGTATATATCGTTACCCTGGAATCATTTTTCGCTAAATCAAATGACGACTCGCCGGGTGTTGAGTCATCGTCACTGCTATCGCTGTGCTCGCTTTTTATCGTCGTGTCAGTCGCCATTTCAGTCTCCGTGGGTGGTAACTATAAGTGAATGATGTTTTTAAATTATTATTTATAATTCCAAATTTAATTACTTAAATTATTGATCCTTTTTTTTACGGAATAACCAGATACTTACGATTCCATTATCTTCTTCTTCTTCTTCTTCGTCTCGATTTACATTGTTATTCCTGATCTTAGGATCAGCTCCGTGCTTTTTAAGAATTTTTATTAGCTCTTCGGCGCATTTTCCGCCCTTTACAACGGCGTTGTGTAAAGCAGTGTTACCTCCAAAGTTCTTTATGTTAATGTCAACCTTTGTCTTTAAAAAAATACGCATTATTAATTTCAATTCTTAATCTACCTTTGCAATATTTATAATAGTAAATAACAGCAATTAATAATTTAAAAAAAAAAAAAAACATACCTGAGTAACAAGATAGTTAACTATATCTTTGTGATTACTGTCGACAGCAAAGTGTAATGCCGTTCTGCCATAGGTCATGTCGGTAGAGTTTACGTCGGCACCGGCATTCAAGAGAGCTTTGACAATGTATAAAGAGCCGTTTTTCGCGGCCAGATGTAAAGCCGAATAGCCTGATTCCGTGTGAGCTTTCAGATTTATTTTACTGGACTTCAGTAGTTCGTCGATGCACGCAGTTGCTTCCGCTATTCGATTTTAAGAATGCATTTACGACCAAGTAATTTAAAAGAAAGCAAAGAACATTTTTCTTCCAATGTCATAAATTGTACTACCTGTGACTGCGTTGTGCAAAGAAGTAGCGTCCTCTTCGTCACATAAATTAGGATCTGCGCCGAGGTTCAATAGAGCTCTCACAACTTCTGGTTGATTTTGAATGACAGCAAGGTGAAGTGGAGTCTGAAAAGGTACGAGATATTAATTTCACATTTTAATTTAGTTTTCATTTAAATTCAAATTTCGTTAAAATAATTATCGACAATTTTTTGTTACCTTTCCAAAACTGTTTTGCATATTTACAATAGTTCTAAACATTGGATCAGAACCTAAAATCATTAAAATGTACTTTACAGTTTCGTACTGCTCATTGCGTAGAGAAAAGTGCAGAGGGGTATCCCCATAGCTTGTGGATTCTTCTAGATAAAATTTCACTTTATTTAACGCTGCTCCCTTTGATTCTACATTCGATTCGGCTTCTTTTAAGGTTGTCATCACTTTTTGAAGAATATCCTTTGCAAAATCCTAAAATGTTTTAACAATCGTATGTACAAGGTAAGTTGTAAAAACTTTAATTAAAGTTCCAAGTCTATTTTATATCACTTTTTTAAATTCTAATTTTTGTTTTTATATTTTCACTTTTTATTGTAAAGCTGTTATATTTAGTTAGTAAGTCATGGCATTTAGAAACAATGAAATCTTGATTAAAAAAATATAACAGACAAAATGAAAAGTGTTTTCTTCTGCAAACTATCAAAGGTACAAAGAATTAGGATAAGCTTACAATAAATAAAAATGTGTATATTTAAACTTTAATTTTGTTATATATCATTTTATATTAAAACAAAAAGCGTAACAAAATAATAATTGGAACTCCAAAAAAAACTAATAGAACTTATTGTACATAAAATACAAATTAATATTTTAATAGAAACTTTATTAGTTATTATTAAAAATACTTACTTCTTCAGATTTAGTGTAGTGTGTTCCATAGCCATCCACCATATAACCATTTACAGGTAGTAAAGACAAATATTCTGTAAAGGATAAAAAATTAAAAAATACATTTAACAGAATTTAGAGTACAATAATAATTGTGAATTCTTATCTTACTTTCTATTGATAGATTATCTTCGAAAAATTGCTTCACGAATTCAGAGTTGCAATCTGTATCTTCAGTGAGTAATTTTCTTATTTCGCCTGATAAATTTGATATTGGGCATGCAGGTGGCAAAGTCATCATCGTTTCTGCCATAGGCATACAACTGCTTAATCCAGGATTTGGAACATTTTGAATCATTTCCATACTCTCTGATGTAGACATTCGAGGTCTTTTTCTGTCTGTTATATAATACAAAATTAAATTTTTTTTTTTTGCATCTTGTATAACGAATTGAAATATAAATGTAATTTTATCAATACGTAAAAACTTACTTAAAACCTTATCTGAAGGCTTATATACAAATTTTATGCTGTTAGAAATTTCACCATCAGTAGGTCTTTCTAATTTTATGAGAACATCTACAGGTTTTATTATATTGGTATCTTTATACGGAGGGGTTCTGCAAAAGCAAAAAGAAAAAAAATACACGTTTCAATTTAAATAATCTTTGGAAATATAAATGAATAAAAGTGTTTGGAGATAGACAGAATATTTTACATACTTAAACACAATAGCGTATTGATGATGCACATCAAGCTCTGTAAATCGTCCCTCTGCCTCCCAAATAACACTATCAGTCTGCTCCTCAAGTTCATAAAATTTGATTTTAATATTTTCTGAAATAAAAAAAAGATAAAGTTAATGATAAAGTAAAATAAATTATAAATTAGATTTTAATTTGAACATTAAACATACTTTTTCCAACTTTTTCAACTAGTAAAAACACTTCTTCCTTTCCTTCACAAGAACCACTATGTTTGTCAATACGACAAATTTTTAATTCACCAGTCAAAGCGCTTTCTGTAAAAATAAAATATTACATAGTATTTTGCGTAAATTAAAATAATTTGTGCAAATAAAAAATTAGTTTACTTACTTAGATTATTTATAGGGCGAGAATAAACTTTATCTGTTATTGGAAATAAAACATTGTTTCTTCCATAAGAAAAAGCTTGGAAACATAGGGATACACTATTTAAATTCATCCATTTCTGTGCTTCATCTGCTTCCAATTTCATCTGTAATTACATTTTTTTATTAGCATATAAATTAAAATGGAAAAGTAGTTATATATATATTGAAAAAAATAGATCAACCTCAATTTCCTCTCGTGTACTTATATTGGTATTTTTGCAATTTTTTCTCTTCTTTTCCTCAATAACTTCTATTTTTCGTTTTCTCAATATTTCTTCTTTAATATGCTTTTTAGCTGTATGAATTATACCCATATTACAGAACCTAAAAAGCAAAATCATTAATTTGTAGCAAAGTTTAAAAGTGAACACAAATATCTAATTTTTAAAATTATTATAATTAATTTACATTGCGGTATAATTATTATCATCTGAAACTTCTATATCATGAGGATCATCTTTATCTCCACTGTTGTTTTCTCCTTTTCTTACTAAATGATGTGCGTGGGGATACCTTCTATCCTCTTCAGAAGTAACTAGTGTACATCTGATCACAGCATTTTTCATAATTCCAGGATTAATCAACTTAAAATGATAAAATAAACATTTCTCATCAAAAATAATCCAAAAGTAACATTAAAAGGTTCTAACATTTAAATCTTAAAATTTCTACAATACCTTCACTGTAGGAACTTCTTTCTTATGATTTGATTCCTCCCTTTCACCAAGAAGACTGCCATGAGTTCCCATCATTTCTGACTTATATCTGAAGCGAAACTTATCAACTGGCTGGACTATAATTTTAATTTCCGGTTTTTCAACTAAAACAGAACAAATTTTTGTAAAACACTTTAAATTAAACTATTTAAGAAACCAGATAAAAATAAGTTCTCACATGTATTTATCTGTGTACTGGGATCAGAAGCCATTTCAACAACAGTATTCATGTTCAACAGTCTCTGATCCAGCATTGCTTCATCCAAATCTTCCTCCATTATTGGAGACTCCATTGATGATGGACTGTAAGACCCAGCAGTACTCATGATGCGGTGATCTGCAAAAGCAATGCACATAGGAAGTTGCACTTTTATCTAACATATGCGGCACAACAACAAGAATAAAAAAAAAAAAAATAAAAGCAACAACAAAGAATGCACTGTCTCTCATCTCTCGAAACTCTTAAACAGTCGTAAACAGTTTACCATAACCATAGGTAAAACAATTCCCATGCTCCCCAGGTGTAGAAGGAGACAGACTGGGCACTCGACTATTCTCCAGTGTATAGATAAAGTAGTTTGCATAGGCGTCGGGCATCTTAATGCTCTCTCAGTAAACAAATAAGAAACAGGGCCCGCTCGAGCGTGGTCCAGAGCAACTGTCAAAAGTGTGCAGAGACAATGTGTGCGGAAAAATTCAAGTCGACCGGAGCTCCCGATGTCGACTCTTTACTCACCGCTCTCGAACTGATGACGATTAGATTCACCGCCGATAGCCGAGCACTCCGCTCGTACAGTCACGCAGTCATAACCTTGATAAGCTGCAGGTTCTTCCCCGATTGAAGAGAGACGGAACGCTGAAAATTACGCCGAAGCCGACCAATCGCCGGGATCGCAGTCGCGCACACAATTGCACTCGCTTCCGCGCGCAATATCACGGATTCGCAGTTTACACTGGTTTTTCGCCGTACTTTTCGGGACTCCACCGCGGAAAAATCGTCGCCAGAGTTGAGGAAACACTGTAAAGACTCAGAGTCAGTATGGGCAAGGGCCTACTGCCTACTGGTCAGTATAAACACGCGCGCACACGAGGCGTTCGCAGTGCGTACCACGTGACCCATGTGCCTGGGGCGCTGTGCCTGTGTGCGCGGTGACTTGTTTGCATTAGTGAGGGGAATCCCAGAGCCAGAGCGAAGCGATAATGTATATCTGTATGCAGTTATTATCTGTATATAGGTATATTTAAGATTCTGCTCAATGACGTATGTATTGTTTGCGCAAAAAGCGTTACCTATTTGAGAGAATTCGAGGAAGAACATTTTTTCAGTCTGATATAAACGCGGATAACTGTGATGCTATACACTTTATCTGGAAGTGTTTAGTTTTACTCAGTTATTTATATTATTTAATAGATTAAACGGGTTGCAAGCCCTTTTACAAAAATAAAACAATGTATCAAAATTCTATATAGTACTTATTATATTTTTGATATATTTTTTTTTTTTCATATTTTGTATATTATCATTTTTTCTATATTTAATATATTTTCGTAAATTTATAGACTGTATTGTGAATTTATTAAGTTATTATATAAGTTATTAAATATATCTTTTCAATTGAAATGATGAAAGTATTCGAAACCTTAAGATTTTCAGTACTATCGGTCATTAATACAGACATAAGTACAGTTTTATTGAGAACATTGGTAGCAGAAAAATTACTTAAAATTAAATTCTGTCCGCAACCCGTAAGTTTTGTCACGGAAGTGGAGCAGTTATAGATAAGATTCTTGGAAATACGTTTTTTGTCACCACTGTTGTCAAAAACGACATTTTTATTTACGATTGTCTTAATTATATTAGGCTTTAAATTATTTATGATACAAATTTGAAGACAACTTGTTTCAGTACGGAATTAAATGTTGATATTAATAAATAATTTTTAATCAACTGTGACAATAATCAATTTTATAACTCTGCATCATCTCCGCGAATATTTAAGATTTAGTTTATTTTAACAATATCAATTTACCTTATTCAATTACAAGCATAATAATATGTTCTTTAAAAGTACACGTAACTGTTGTTTATCTAAATTTATGATAAATTTTGCAAAATTTTGCCTTGAGGTAATGAATAATTGCACTGTTTTCTGTACATTAATGTGTTTACGTATATTTTTTTTTATGTTCATCTTACAATAGATATTTGAATTAAAAATTTTTTTTTACATTTTTTTACTTTTTTTTTATTTTTTACATTTTTTTCTAACTATAGTATCAGTACAAGAGATACGATGTTGTTGGTAATATTTTTTTTCTAATAAAAATTGTACCTATTTTGATAAAACCATATTTAGTAACCAGAAATAAATAAAAAATTGTTTTCAAAGTAATAGCAATAACTATACATTTTTATGTATCAGTGACAGAACTAACAAATATTTAGATTATTTAGATCAGTATTTAAAAATAACAATACGTACCTATTCTTTGGGAATTAATGGAATTGATTAGAATTAATTTTACATTCAATATTTTATCTTTATCTTTTCTCTTTTTTTTGTGTAAACAAATTTTTTCAATGGGTACTGCTATATAAATATAATACTTAAAAATTAATTTTAAATTATATTTCATTTTGAATTAAATTTATTTACCAATATATCCCTTATATTATTTTTTATAATTTTTTTAAGAAACTTCGACTCATTAGAACAAATATTTAAATTCGAATATTCTATGTTCCGAAAATCTAGTCTACTAAAAAACCGGAATATATGGAATTAATAAATGACGTCAATATTTTGAGGTTATACTATTTTGTTTTTGTTTACACCCACAAGCAATCACAACTGTTACTCTTATTACTGTCAATAAATATATTTTAAATAAGCAAAAAATGACAAGGCACGCAAGAAATTGTACGGCTGGAGCTGTTTACACATACCACGAGAAAAAGAAAGACGCAACAGCCTCAGGATATGGTACAAACAGCCAAAGAGTGGGTAAGGATTCTTTGAGGGATTTCGACTGCTGCTGCTTGTCGTTACAGCCTTGCAGGAATCCTGTTATTACGTGAGTTTATATTAAAAATGTTTTTATTAATAAAAACTTTAAAATTGGCCTATGCAAAATAAATATTTTGAATAAGTAGTTTTGGATTAATCGTAACATATGCCAAGTACATAAATTTTATTCAAACATGTCATTGTAGGAAAGATGGATACCTTTATGATAAAGAGTGCATTCTTGAGTATATTTTATCAAAAAAGAAGGAGTACGCTAGAAAGTTGAAAGAGTATGAAAAGCAGAAAGTTAAACTCGAGGTTAGCAAATATTATGTATTTTAATTATTATGCAGTATGCTGTGAATAATATGTACGATTTGAAATGTAGGAAAAGTCGCAAGAAGAAACTGCAAATGAAGAATTAAAAAAATTACAAAATTTTCTAAAAGGAGAGAAAACTATTACTTTTAAGAAGAGCATTAAACCTAATGAAGAAGCTAGTTCATCTGTATCTAACATGAATAATGGTAGAGACAAGGATCTACCAAGTTTTTGGATTCCATCAAAAACTCCAGAATCCAAAGAAGCTATCTTACAAAAACCGGACAAAAATATTTACTGTCCGATGAGTGGAAATATTCTTAAACTTAAAGACCTCCTAAATATTAAATTCACTGAAGTGAATGATCCGGATGATAAGAAGTCACTGATTGTTAAACAAGCTCGATACATGTGTCCAATAACTCGTGATGTTCTAAGTAACAGCATTCCATGTGCAGTTATCAAGACAACGTAACTATTAATCTTTTAAATGAAATAAATTCTTAACTTTTTATAAGATGTTTGCTATATTTTCAGTGGTGATGTTATAACCATGGAATGTGTAGAAAAAATTATTAAAAAAGACTGGATTAATCCGCTAGATGGAACAAAAATTACAGAGAGCGATATTATTCCACTGCAACGAGTAAGTAGGATAACTACCAAATAAATAAAGAAAACAAAAAATACAATATAAGCTGTGGTTTTTAGGGTGGCACTGGCTATGCAGCGGCAAATAAAGAAATTTTACAAGGCAAACACGAGCGACCCGTTTTACAATGTTAACGGGTTCTTTTACTGGACAAGATGGTTTAAAGGAAGGTTAAGGGAAACACGTTTTAATTTTAGTTTTTTTAAGTTTAAAATCGAGAAAATCAACTAATTGACAAAATAAGCATTTTCTGAGAATGCACAGTTTTAAGAATAATTAATCTTATTGTGTACCTGCAGCATTATTAGTCTGTATATTTATGTACAATATTGACGAAAATTGTAAATATTCTCAAATTATATAGAATAAAAGCTTCGCAGATACATTAAGATCTCATTTTTTAATTACGGATCGGAATTTTCGAAACTGGTTCTTACGTCAAAATCTCGAAAAAAATAATGATTTAAGAGCCAATACTAAAAAATTTAAGAATCTTAGTGAAAATATTGGAAAATAACTTATCTAGTAAGCGATAGGTTTGAAGAATATTGGATGGACTTCTTCGAGAAACTCCTCTATTATCACGGAAATAAAGAATATATATCGATTTAAAACTGTTTCATCCAAAAAAAGCTTTCGAAAAGTATCTATAACTATATTTCTAATAGTAAACGTCATACACGTTGCAGCGCGGCAGCTTTCTTTTTTTGCATAAATCCTATATCAATCAAACACTCCTCATTTATCTCAACAATTTCAAGACTGTGTACAAATTACAAAAAATACCTACATCGGCTCAAATATTTCTTATGTAAAACCGAATCCTACATCCATCCACCTTCAATTTGAAGACTAAACAATTTACAACAAAAAACCTACTCATTCGCTCAAATATTTCTCATTTAAACCCGATTCCTTCGCCCATCAATCTTCAATTTCAAGACTAAACAATTTACAACAACAACAACAAAAAACTACACATTCGCTCCAATATTTCTCATTTAAAACCGAGTCCTCCGGCCATCCACCCTCCCACGCAGTTTTCATCCAGCTCCTCGCCCTAAAGTCCGCATCCCCGAATCCGACTGCCCGCAGGAGACTCCGAAACCCCGCCAAAGTTCAAACCGGCGAAAACTTGCAGGTGAACCGTCGCAAGCTCTCCGTCTCGTGCTGCCGCCGGCCGGCGCCTCTCGAACCACGCGCCGAGCGAGCGGCGCGCGGGCTCTTTTTTTTTTCGCGATCGCGAAGCGCCGTCTCTCTCCCGCGGCTCCCCGGCCGCTTTGACGCGCGACGCGCGTGCACTTTAGTCTTCGCCGAGACGCGCCTCTCCGTCACCCGCGTGGGTGTCGCGCGCGCGCCACCTCCTCGCGGCCGGCGACGTCGAAAAAAAAAAAGTAAATCAAAATAAAACCTCGGCGATCTACCGAGGAACAATCGGGAAATAAATAGAATAAAATAAATTAAAATAACGATCGGAAAGGTCCAAGTGCGCGGCAGCCTCGAGAACGGTTGCAGATGTGCGGAGGCGCGGGGGAGGACCGCCGGTGGCAGGAGGACCGGGGACCTGTTGCGCTCCCATCCTTCATGCGGACGTGAGTAACTAATATAATTTTTTTTTTTTTTTTCACTTTTTTTTTTCTTTGATATCCGGCGGTGCTTCGCGAGCTTCTCTTTGTTTTTTGTCGCGACGTGTATGTATATATGAATGCATATACATGTATATAGCGAGTGAACGCCGCGTGTATGAGCTATGCACACACTGCAGGCGCTTTGCCCTCGTGCATATATATGATGCAAATCGAGCGAGTGCACGTGGAACGCGGTGTATATGTACGTGTGCGCGAAGCATTTTTCGAATTGCGTAAGTTTCTGCGCTATCGGGCGACGAGCGATAAAGGCCAGAAGGAAAACGCAGCTGCATATGCTCTCGGCGCGGATTTCGTTGCACCCGCGACTTTCTCATGGGGTCTAGTAAGGCGTGCAGAGATGCATGACCGAGTGTATTATCCGAGAGTTTGGCGAATTTTTTTAATTGTATCTTTTATTTATTTTTATTTCTTTAATTGTGGGGAAATATTTTTGTTATCTTTGCAGCGAGTTATTAAAGACTGAATTGATGCATAAATTACACTGCACGCGTGAGTGAATCTATAAATTGGCTGATAAGCTGACAATGTTTCTAATTATATGCACTAATTAATGGTAAAAGTCATGTAATATGATGCGATATAAAAAATATGCAACGTTATAACTGTTACATTGTATTCAATACAATAAATAGTTTGTCAATTCGCAGCACTAAAACTTTGGGTGATTAAAATGAATGTTTAGTTAAATAAACTAAATGGTTATTTGTAGGAATTTTAATTTTATCTACAAAAATTTTTTTTTAGTATAGCAGATCGTAAAGATCAACATATAATATATTAGTGATTGGGTCTCATCAGAGTTTAGAGGTCGCAATTTCCACTTTTTACTTTTTTTATGTAATTAGTCAGCCGTAAGTTTTCCCGTGGACGAAATTGCAGCGCTTAAATACCTCCGTAATTTCCTTAATAATTATTACACTCGAACGAATTAATAGTATTTTAGAGGAAAATGCAAATCGCGCGTCTCTGGGATTTATTATAACATTTTTTTTTTTAAAAGATTAATATTTGAGACGATAAGCGCGCGTTCCAATATTTGTGTCAGTGTACAATTTTTCCTCATTTCTACTTTCAGCGAGTGTTATTGAAACTTTTCTATACAGATTGCAAAAAATATTTTCTTTGATAAACAACAGGGGCATCTTCGATAGCACTAGCGGCGAGCCTTGAGATGTCTAAATTAGTTCAGAAATATATATACCAATTTATGAATAGTAAAAAAACAGTTATTATGTCATCATTCATTAACTTCATTAACTTTCTGTTTTGTTTTATTTTTTTTTTTTTTTTTTTTTTTTATTAATTATCGTATTTTATTAATCTAATTAATTTTTTATCAGCTTTTAAAAAAAAAAACATTTTGTAACTATTAAATACATGCATTAACAATATTTCTGTAATATTCGAACTACCTGATGTAACAAACTTATATAAATAATTAAATGGATCACTTAAATAATTTATTATCATTAATTTTAGTTATTTTAGATAGTACACTAATAGATTAAATATTTATTTACATGTATTACCTTCTATTATTATACCATTTTATTAACTATTTACAACACTGAAAAAATTAATATGAATCTCGCATTTAAGTTTGATACTATCGACGCATCGAGCGTCGCAAATATAGGCAAAAAAAAAAGCGCATTCGTCTAAAATTCCCGTCCAGTTCGTAGCGACTATCTTATCAACGAGCCAGGAATAAGGTTAATTAATTGCGAAGCCAGTTTGTCGGCCGATGCTTTCCCGAGCGGCGGCGGCGGCGCCATCGAAAAGTGCTCGGTCGGCCTCGCGGCTGAGCGAAAAAAATTATTTCCGCGTCGTCGATTCTCGGCTCGCCGCCACCGAGAAAGACGGAGACGGGAAAGCGACGCGCGGCAAGGTCAGCGCGAATCCGTACGACGGAAAAATCGAACGAGCGAAATTCGTGTCAGAGCCTCGGGCGGCCCCCACGGCCGTCGAAGTCTCCCCGCGGCGCGGGAAAATTCGGCGCATTGTTGGATAAATAATCGGCGACGCGACCGATTGTTTTATTTCCCTCGGTGACTCAGGATCGAGGCGAGCGAGGTTAATGATTATGCGTTTAGTCGAGTTTTTAATTATTTAACATGAAAAAATTTTTTGTTATTATTTTTTGCGTATCATTCATTTGAAGGGTTGGATGAAAGATTTTTGCTTTCTCATAGAGAAAGCCTTGTGTCGCCAAAATTTTTCGATCTTCAGATTTTGACGTAAAAGTACTTAT